>CALNHX010004703.1:0-121562 GCA_940337035.1 Agriotes lineatus | reverse complement strand
GTCCCATATGTCCCATATGTCCCTAATGTCCCTAGCGTCCTAAATGTCCCATATGTCGTTAACGTCCCAGACGTCCCAGACGTCCCATATGTGCCAAATGTCCCTAATGTCCTCGAAGTCCCATATGTCCCATATGTCCCATATGTCCCTAATGTCCCTAGCGTCCTAAATGTCCCATATGTCGCTAACGTCCCAGACGTCCCAAACGTCCTAAATGTCCCATATGTCCTTAACGTCCCAGACGTCCCAGATGTCCCATATGTCCCTAAAGTCTCAGACGTCCCAGATGTCCCATATGTTCCATACGTCCCTAATGTCCTAGGCGTCCCAAATGTCCCATATGTCCCATATGTCCCTAATGTTTCAGGCGTGCTAAATGTCACATATGTCCTTAACGTCCCAGACTTCCCAGACGTCCTAAATATCTCATATGTCCTTAACGTCCCAGACGTCCCATACGTCCCATATGTCCTTAACGTACCAGACGTCCCAGATGTCTCATATGTCCTTAATGTCCCAGGCGTCCTAGATGTCCTATATGTCCTTAACGTCCCAGACGTCCCATACGTCCCATATGTCCTTAACGTACCAGACGTCCCAGATGTCCCATATGTCCCTAATGTCCCAGGCGTCCTAGATGTTCCATATGTCCCTAACGTCCCAGACGTCCTAAATGTCTCATATTTTCCTAGCGTCCCAGACGTCCCAGCTGTCCCGTATGTCCCTAACGTCCCAGACGTCCCAGACATCCTAGATGTCCCATATGTCCCTAACGTCCAAGACGTCCTAGATGTCCTATATGTCCCTAACGTCCCAGACGTCCCAGACGTCCCAAATGTCCAATTTGTTCCATATGTCCCTATTGTCCCAGGCGTCTGAGATGTCCCATATATCCCATATGTCCCTAATGTCCCACGCGTCTCAGATGTCCCATATGTCCCATATGTCCCTAATGTCCCAGGCGTCTCAGATGTCCCATATGTCCCATATGTCCTTAACTTCCCAGACGTCCCAGACGTCCTTGATGTCCCTATGTCCCTAACGTCTCAGACGTCCCAGCTGTCCCGTATGTCCCTAACGTTCCGTATGTCCCTAACGTCCCAGACGTCCCAGACGTCTCAGATGTCCCATATGTCCCATATGTCCCTAATGTCCCAGGCGTCTCAGATGTCCCATATGTCCCATATGTCCTTAACTTCCCAGACGTCCCAGACGTCCTTGATGTCCCATATGTCCTTAACGTCTCAGACGTCCCAGATGTCACATATGTCGCTAACGTCCCAGACGTCTCAGCTGTCCCATATGTCCCATATGTCCCTAACGTCCCAGACGTCCTAAATGTCCCTATGTCCCTAACGTCTCAGACGTCCCAGATGTCCCATATGTCGCTAACGTCCCAGACGTCTCAGCTGTCCCATATGTCCCATATGTCCCTAACGTCCCAGACGTCCTAAATGTCCCTATGTCCCTAACGTCTCAGACGTCCCAGATGTCCCATATGTCGCTAACGTCCCAGACGTCTCAGCTGTCCCATATGTCCCATATGTCCCTAACGTCCCAGACGTCCTAAATGTCCCTATGTCCCTAACGTCTCAGACGTCCCAGATGTCCCATATGTCGCTAACGTCCCAGACGTCCTAGATGTCCCACAAGTCCCTAACGACCCCGACGTCCTAGATGTCCTATATGTCCCTAACGTCCCAGACGTCCCAGACGTCACAGATGTCCCATATGTCTCATATGTACCTAACGTTCCAGGCGTTCCAGATGCCCCATATGTCCCTAATGTCCCAGGCGTTCTAAATGTTCCATATGTCCTTAACGTCCCAGACGTCCCAGACGTTCTAGATGTCCTATATGTCCTTAACGTCCCAGACGTTTCAGATGTCCCATATGTCCCTAACGTCCCTGACGTCCCAGATGTCCTTAATGTCCCATATGTCTCAAAATGTCCCAGGCGTCCTAGATGCTCCATATGTGCCTAACGTCCCAGACGTCCCATATGTTCCATATGTCCTTAACTTCCCAGACGTCCCAGACCTCCTAGATGTCCCATATGTCCTTAACGTCTCAGACGTCCCAGATGTCCCATATGTCCCTAACGTCCCAGAAGTTTTAGATGTCCCATATGTCCCATATGTCCCTAACGTCCCAGACGTCCTAAATGTCCTATATGTCCCTAACGTCTCAGACGTCCCAGCTGTCCCGTATGTCCCTAACGTCCCAGACGTCCCAGACGTACTAGATGTCCCATATGTCCCTAACGACCCCGACGTCCTAGATGTCCTATATGTCCCTAACGTTCCAGACGTCTCAGACGTCACAGATGTCCCATATGTCTCATATGTACCTATCGTCCCAGGCGTCCCAGATGTACCATACGTCCCTAATGTCCCAGGCGTTCTAAATTTCCCATATGTCCTTAACGTCCCAGACGTTGCAGACGTCCTGGATGACCTATATGTACTTAACGTATCAGACGTTTCAGATGTCCCATATGTCCCTAACGTCCCAGACGTCCCAGATGTCTCTAATGTCCCATATGTCTCGAATGTCCCAGGCGTCCTAGATGTTCCATATGTGCCTAACGTCCCAGACGTCCTAAATGTCTTATATGTCCCTAACGTCCCAGACGTCTCAGCTGTCCCGTATGTCCCTAACGTCCCAGACGTCCTAGATGTCCTATATGTCCCTAACGTCCCAGACGTCCCAGACGTCCCAGATGTCCCATATGTCCCATATGTCCCTAATGTTCCAGGCGTCCCCGATGTCCCATATGTCCCTTATGTCCCTAATGTCCCAAGCGTCCTAAATGTCCCATACGTCCTTAACGACCCAGACGTCCCAGATGTCTCATATGTCCCATATGTCCCATATGTCCTTAACTTCCCAGACGTCCCAGACGTCCTAGATGTCCCATATGTCCTTAACGTCTCAGACGTCCCAGATGTCCCATATGTCCCTAACGTCCCAGACGTTTCAGATGTCCCAAATGTCCCTAACGTCTCAGACGTACTAAATGTCCCATATGTCCCTAACGTCCTAGCCGTCCCAGCTGTCCCGTATGTCCGTAACGTCCCAGACGTCCCAGACGTCCTAGATGTCCCATATGTCCCTAACGTCCCAGACGTCCCAGATGCTCCATATGTCCCTATCGTCCCAGATGTCTCAGATGTCCTATATGTCCCATACGTCCCTAATGTCGCGGACATCCCAGATATCCCATATGTCCCTAACGTCCCAGACGTCCCAGACGTCCCATATGTCCCTAACGTCAAAGACGTCCCAGCTGTCCCGTATGTCCCTAACGGCCCAGACGTCCCAGACGTCCTAGATGTGCCATATGTCCCTAACGTCTCAGACGTCCTAGATGTCGTATATGTCCCTAACGCCCCAGACGTCCCAGACGTCCCAGAAATCCCATATGTCCCATATGTCCCTAATGTCCCATGCGTCCTCGATGTCCCAGATGTCCCTTATGTCCCTAATGTCCCAAGCGTCCTAAATGTCCCATATGTCCTTAACGTCCCAGACGTCCCATATGTCCCTAATGTCCCAGGCGTCCTAGATGTTCCATATGTCCCTAACGACCCAGACGTCCTAAATGTCCCATATGTCCCTAACGTTCAAGACGTCCCAGACGTCCTTGATGTCCTTAACGTCCCAGACGTCCCAGACAACAGAGATGTCCCATAGGTCCCATATGTCCCTAATGTCCCAGGCGTCCCAAATGTCCCATATGTCCCATATGTCCCTAATGTCCCAGGCGTCCTAAATGTCCCATATGTCCTTAACGTCCCAGACGTCCCAGACGTCCTAGATGTCCCATATGTCCTTAACGTACCTGACGTCCCAGATGTCCCATATGTCCCTAATATCCCAGACGTCCCAGATGTCCCACATGTCCCATATGTCCCTAACGTCCCAGGCTTCCTAGATGTTCCATATGTCCCTAACGTCCCAGAGGTCCTAAATGTCCCTAATGTCCCAGACGTCCCAGCTGTCCCGTGTGTCCCTAACGTCCGAGACGTCCCAGACGTCCTAGATGTCCCATATGTCTTTATTGTCCCAGACGTCCTAGATGTCCTATATGTCCCTAACGTCCCAGACGTCCTAAATGTCCCATATGTCCCTAACGTCCCAGACGTTCCAAATGTCCCATATATCCCTAACGGCCCAGACGTCCCAGATGTTCCATATCTCCCATATGTCCCTAATGTCCCAGGCGCCCCAGATGTCCCATATGTCCTATATGTCCCTAATGCCCCAGGCGTCCTAAATGTCCCATATGTCCTTAACGTCCCAGACGTCCCACACGTCATAGATGTCCCATATGTCCTTAACGTCCCAGACGTCCCAGATGACCCACATGTCCCTAACGTCCCAGACGTCCCAGATGTCCCATATGTCCTTAACGTCCCAGACGTCCCAAATGTCCCATATATCCCTAACGACCCAGACGTCCCAGATGTTCCATATGTCCCATATGTCCCTAATGTCCCAGGCGCCCCAGATGTCCCATATATCCTATATGTCCCTAATGCCCCAGGCGTCCTAAATGTCCCATATGTCCTTAACGTCCCAGACGTCCCAAACGTCATAGATGTCCCATATGTCCTTAACGTCCCAGACGTCCCAGATGTCCCACATGTCCCTAACGTCCCAGACGTCCCAGATGTCCCAGATGTCCCATATGTCCCAAACGTCTTAGACGTCCCAGATGTCCCATATATCCCAAACGTCTTAGACGTCTTAGATGTCCCATACGTCCTTAACGTCCCAGACATCCCAGATGCCCCGTATGTCCCTAACGTCCCAGACGTCCCAGACGTCCTAGATGTCCCATATGTCTTTATTGTCCCAGACGTCCTAGATGTCCTATATGTCCCTAACGTCCCAGACGTCCCAGATGTCCCATATGTCCCTAACGTCCCATACGTCCCAGATGTCCCATATGTCCCTAACGTCCCAGACGTCCTAGATGTCCCATATGTCCTTAACGTCTCAGACGTCCCAGACGTCCTAGATGTCCCATATGGCCTTAACGGCCCAGCCGTCCCATACGTCCTATATGTCCCTAACGTCCCAGACGTCCCAGATGTCCCATATGTCCTTAACGTCCCAGACGTCCCAAATGTCCCATATATCCCTAACGACCCAGACGTCCCAGATGTTCCAGATGTCCCATATGTCCCTAACGTCCCAGACGTCCCAGATGTCCCATATGTCTCTAACGTCTTAGACGTCCTAGATGTCCCATACGTCCTTAACGTCCCAGACGTCCCAGATGCCCCGTATGTCCCTAACGTCCCAGACGTCCCAGACGTCCTAGATGTCCCATATGTCTTTATTGTCCCAGACGTCCTAGATGTCCTATATGTCCCTAACGTCCCAGACGTCCCAGATGTCCCATATGTCCCTAACGTCCCATACGTCCCAGATGTCCCATATCTCCCTAACGACCCAGACGTCCTAAATGTCCCATATGTCCCTAGCGTCCCAGACGTCCCAGCTGTCCCGTATGTCCCTAATGTCCAAGACGTCCCAGACATCCTAGATGTGCCATATGTCCCTAACGTCTCAGACGTCCTAGATGTCGTATATGTCCCTAACGTCCCAGACGTCCCAGACGTCCCAGAAATCCCATATGTCCCATATGTCCTTAATGTCCCATGCGTCCCCGATGTCCCATATGTCCCTTATGTCCCTAATGTCCCAAGCGTCCTAAATGTCCCATATGTCCTTAACGTCCCAGACGTCCCATATGTCCCTAATGTCGCAGGCGTCCTAGATGTTCCATATGTCCCTAACGACCCAGACGTCCTAAATGTCCCATATGTCCCTAACGTTCAAGACGTCCCAGACGTCCTTGATGTCCTTAACGTCCCAGACGTCCCAGACGTCAGAGATGTCCCATAGGTCCCATATGTCCCTAATGTCCCAGGCGTCCCAAATGTCCCATATGTCCCATATGTCCCTAATGTCCCAGGCGTCCTAAATGTCCCATATGTCCTTAACGTCCCAAACGTCCCAGACGTCCTAGATGTCCCATATGTCCTTAACGTCCCTGACGTCCCAGATGTCCCATATGTCCCTAATATCCCAGACGTCCCAGATGTCCCACATGTCCCATATGTCCCTAACGTCCCAGGCTTCCTAGATGTTCCATATGTTCCTAACGTCCCAGACGTCCTAAATGTCCCTAATGTCCCAGACGTCCCAGCTGTCCGGTGTGTCCCTAACGTCCGAGACGTCCCAGACGTCCTAGATGTCCCATATGTCTTTATTGTCCCAGACGTCCTAGATGTCCTATATGTCCCTAACGTCCCAGACGTCCTAGATGTCCCATATGTCCTTAACGTCCCAGACGTCCCAAATGTCCCATATATCCCTAACGACCCAGACGTCCCAGATGTTCCATATGTCCCATATGTCCCTAATGTCCCAGGCGCCCCAGATGTCCCATATGTCCTATATGTCCCTAATGCCCCAGGCGTCCTAAATGTCCCATATGTCCTTAACGTCCCAGACGTCCCACACGTCATAGATGTCCCATATGTCCTTAACGTCCCAGACGTCCCAGATGTCCCACATGTCCCTAACGTCCCAGACGTCCCAGATGTCCCATATGTCCTTAACGTCCCAGACGTCCCAAATGTCCCATATATCCCTAACGACCCAGACGTCCCAGATGTTCCATATGTCCCATATGTCCCAAACGTCTTAGACGTCCCAGATGTCCCATATGTCCCTAACGTCCCAGACGTCCCAGATGTCCCATATGTCCCAAACGTCTTAGACGTCCTAGATGTCCCATACGTCCTTAACGTCCCAGACATCCCAGATGCCCCGTATGTCCCTAACGTCCCAGACGTCCCAGACGTCCTAGATGTCCCATATGTCTTTATTGTCCCAGACGTCCTAGATGTCCTATATGTCCCTAACGTCCCAGACGTCCCAGATGTCCCATATGTCCCTAACGTCCCATACGTCCCAGATGTCCCATATGTCCCTAACGTCCCAGACGTCCTAGATGTCCCATATGTCCTTAACGTCTCAGACGTCCCAGACGTCCTAGATGTCCCATATGGCCTTAACGTCCCAGACGTCCCATACGTCCCATATGTCCTTAACGTCCCAGACGTCCCAAATGTCCCATATATCCCTAACGACCCAGACGTCCCAGATGTTCCATATGTCCCATATGTCCCTAATGTCCCAGGCGTCCCAGATGTCCCATATATCCTATATGTCCCTAATGCCCCAGGCGTCCTAAATGTTCCATATGTCCTTAACGTCCCAGACGTCCCAGATGTCCCAGATGTCCCATATGTCCCAAACGTCTTAGACGTCCCAGATGTCCCATATATCCCAAACGTCTTAGACGTCTTAGATGTCCCATACGTCCTTAACGTCCCAGACATCCCAGATGCCCCGTATGTCCCTAACGTCCCAGACGTCCCAGACGTCCTAGATGTCCCATGTCTTTATTGTCCCAGACGTCCTAGATGTCCTATATGTCCCTAACGTCCCAGACGTCCCAGATGTCCCATATGTCCCTAACGTCCCATACGTCCCAGATGTCCCATATGTCCCTAACGTCCCAGACGTCCTAGATGTCCCATATGTCCTTAACGTCTCAGACGTCCCAGACGTCCTAGATGTCCCATATGGCCTTAACGGCCCAGCGGTCCCATACGTCCCATATGTCCCTAACGTCCCAGACGTCCCAGATGTCCCATATGTCCTTAACGTCCCAGACGTCCCAAATGTCCCATATATCCCTAACGACCCAGACGTCCCAGATGTTCCAGATGTCCCATATGTCCCTAACGTCCCAGACGTCCCAGATGTCCCATATGTCCCTAACGTCTTAGACGTCCTAGATGTCCCATACGTCCTTAACGTCCCAGACGTCCCAGATGCCCCGTATGTCCCTAACGTCCCAGACGTCCCAGACGTCCTAGATGTCCCATATGTCTTTATTGTCCCAGACGTCCTAGATGTCCTATATGTCCCTAACGTCCCAGACGTCCCAGATGTCCCATATGTCCCTAACGTCCCATACGTCCCAGATGTCCCATATCTCCCTAACGTCAGAGACGTCCTAGATGTCCCATATGTCCTTAACGTCTCAGACGTCCCAGACGTCCTAAATGTCCCATATGGCCTTAACGTCCCAGACGTCCTATACGTCCCATATGTCCCTAACGTCCCAGACGTCCCTGATGTCCCATATGCCCCTAACGTCCCAGACGTCTTAGATGTCCCATATGTCCTTAACGTCTCAGACGTCCCAGACGTCCTAGATGTCCCATAAGGCCTTAACGTCCCAGACGTCCCATACGTCCCATATGTCCCTAACGTCCCAGACGTCCCAGATGTCCCATATGTCCCTAACGTCCCAGGCGTCCTAGATGTTCCATATGTCCCTAACGTCCCAGACGTCCTAAATGTCCCATATGTCCCTAGCGTCCAAGACGTCCCAGCTGTCCCGTATGTCCCTAATGTCCCAGACGTCCCAGACATCCTAGATGTCCCATATGTCCCTAACGTCCCAGACGTCCTAGATGTCCTATATGTCCCTAACGTCCCAGACGTCCCAGCTGTCCCGTATGTCTTTAATGTCCCAGACGTCAGAGACATCCTAGATGTCCCATATGTCCCTAACGTCCCAGACGTCCCAGATGTCCCATATGTCCCATATGTCCCTAACGTCCCAGTCGTCCCAGATGTCCCATATGCCCCTAACGTCCCAGACGTCCTAGATGTCCCATATGTCCTTAACGTCTCAGACGTCCCAGACGTCCTAGATGTCCCATAAGGCCTTAACGTCCCAGACGTCCCATACGTCCCATATGTCCCTAACGTCCCAGACGTCCCAGATGTCCCATATGTCCCTAACGTCCCAGGCGTCCTAGATGTTCCATATGTCCCTAACGTCCCAAACGTCCTAAATGTCCCATATGTCCCTAGCGTCCCAGACGTCCCAGCTGTCCCGTATGTCCCTAATGTCCCAGACGTCCCAGACATCCTAGATGTGCCATATGTCCCTAACGTCTCAGACGTCCTAGATGTCGTATATGTCCCTAACGTCCCAGACGTCCCAGACGTCCCAGAAATCCCATATGTCCCATATGTCCCTAATGTCCCATGCGTCCCCGATGTCCCATATGTCCCTTATGTCCCTAATGTCCCAAGCGTCCTAAATGTCCCATATGTCCTTAACGTCCCAGACGTCCCATATGTCCCTAATGTCGCAGGCGTCCTAGATGTTCCATATGTCCCTAACGACCCAGACGTCCTAAATGTCCCATATGTCCCTAACGTTCAAGACGTCCCAGACGTCCTTGATGTCCTTAACGTCCCAGACGTCCCAGACGTCAGAGATGTCCCATAGGTCCCATATGTCCCTAATGTCCCAGGCGTCCCAAATGTCCCATATGTCCCATATGTCCCTAATGTCCCAGGCGTCCTAAATGTCCCATATGTCCTTAACGTCCCAGACGTCCCAGACGTCCTAGATGTCCCATATGTCCTTAACGTCCCTGACGTCCCAGATGTCCCATATGTCCCTAATATCCCAGACGTCCCAGATGTCCCACATGTCCCATATGTCCCTAACGTCCCAGGCTTCCTAGATGTTCCATATGTCCCTAACGTCCCAGACGTCCTAAATGTCCCTAATGTCCCAGACGTCCCAGCTGTCCGGTGTGTCCCTAACGTCCGAGACGTCCCAGACGTCCTAGATGTCCCATATGTCTTTATTGTCCCAGACGTCCTAGATGTCCTATATGTCCCTAACGTCCCAGACGTCCTAGATGTCCCATATGTCCTTAACGTCCCAGACGTCCCAAATGTCCCATATATCCCTAACGACCCAGACGTCCCAGATGTTCCATATGTCCCATATGTCCCTAATGTCCCAGGCGCCCCAGATGTCCCATATGTCCTATATGTCCCTAATGCCCCAGGCGTCCTAAATGTCCCATATGTCCTTAACGTCCCAGACGTCCCACACGTCATAGATGTCCCATATGTCCTTAACGTCCCAGACGTCCCAGATGTCCCACATGTCCCTAACGTCCCAGACGTCCCAGATGTCCCATATGTCCTTAACGTCCCAGACGTCCCAAATGTCCCATATATCCCTAACGACCCAGACGTCCCAGATGTTCCATATGTCCCATATGTCCCAAACGTCTTAGACGTCCCAGATGTCCCATATGTCCCTAACATCCCAGACGTCCCAGATGTCCCATATGTCCCAAACGTCTTAGACGTCCTAGATGTCCCATACGTCCTTAACGTCCCAGACATCCCAGATGCCCCGTATGTCCCTAACGTCCCAGACGTCCCAGACGTCCTAGATGTCCCATATGTCTTTATTGTCCCAGACGTCCTAGATGTCCTATATGTCCCTAACGTCCCAGACGTCCCAGATGTAACATATGTCCCTAACGTCCCATACGTCCCAGATGTCCCATATGTCCCTAACGTCCCAGACGTCCTAGATGTCCCATATGTCCTTAACGTCTCAGACGTCCCAGACGTCCTAGATGTCCCATATGGCCTTAACGTCCCAGACGTCCCATACGTCCCATATGTCCCTAACGTCCCAGACGTCCCAGATGTCCCATATGTCCCTAACGTCCCAGACGTCCTAGATGTCCCATATGTCCTTAACGTCTCAGACGTCCCAGACGTCCTAGATGTCCCATATGGCCTTAACGTCCCAGACGTCCCATACGTCCCATATGTCCCTAACGTCCCAGACGTCCCAGATGTCCCATATGTCCCTAACGTCCCAGGCGTCTTAGATGTTCCATACGTCCCTAACGTCCCAGACGTCCTAAATGTCCCATATGTCCCTAGCGTCCCAGACGTCCCAGCTGTCCCGTAAGTCCCTAATGTCCCAGACGTCCCAGACATCCTAGATGTCCCATATGTCCCTAACGTCCCAGACGTCCTAGATGTCCTATATGTCCCTAACGTCCCAGACGTCCCAGATGTCCCATATGTCCCATATGTCCCTAATGTCCCAGGCGTCTCAGATGACCCATATGTCCCATATGTCCTTAACTTCCCAGACGTCCCAGACGTCCTAGATGTCCCATATGTCCTTAACGTCTCAGACGTCCCAGATGTCCCATATTTCCCTAACGTCCCAGACGTTTCAGATGTCCCATATGTCCCTAACGTCTCAGACGTACTAAATGTCCCATATGTCCCTAACGTCCCAGACGTCCCAGCTGTCCCGTATGTCCGTAACGTCCCAGACGTCCCAGACGTCCTAGATGTCCCATATGTCCCTAACGTCCCAGACGTCCCAGATGCTCCATATGTCCCTATCGTCCCAGATGTCTCAGATGTCCTATATGTACCATACGTCCCTAATGTCGCGGACATCGCAGATATCCCATACGTCCCTAACGTCCCAGACGTCCCAGATGTCCCAGATGTCTCTAATGTCCCATATGTCTCGAATGTCCTAGGCGTCGTAAATGTTCCATTTGTCCCTAACGTCCCAGACGTCCTAAATGTCCCATATGTCCCTAACGTCCCAGACGTCCCAGCTGTCCCGTATGTCCCTAACGTTCCAGACGTCCCAGACGTCCTAGATGTCCCATATGTCCTTAACGTCTTAGACGTCCCAGATGTCCCATATGTCCCTAACGCCCCAGACGTTTCAGATGTCCCATATGTCCCATATGTCCCTAATGTCCCAGGCGTCTCAGATGTCCCATATGTCCCATATGTCCTTAACTTCCCAGACGTCCCAGACGTCCTAGATGTCCCATATGTCTTTAACGTCTCAGACGTCCCAGATGTCCCATATGTCCCTAACGTCCCAGACGTTTCAGATGCCCCATATGTCCCTAACGTCTCAGACGTACTAAATGTCCCATATGTCCCTAACGTCCCAGACGTCTCAGATGTCCCATATGTCCCTAATGTCCCTGGCGTCTCAGATGTCCCATATGTCCAATATGTCCTTAACTTCCCAGACGTCCCAGACGTCCTAGATGTCCCATATGTCCTTAACGTCTCAGACGTCCCAGATGTCCCATATGTCCCTAACGTCCCAAACGTTTCAGATGTCCCATATGTCCCTAACGTCTCAGACGTACTAAATGTCCCATATATCCCTAACGTCCCAGACGTCCCAGCTGTCCCGTAAGTCCGTAACGTCCCAGACGTCCCAGACGTCCTAGATGTCCCATATGTCCCTAACGTCCAAGACGTCCCAGATGCTCCATATGTCCCTATCGTCCCAGATGTCTCAGATGTCCTATATGTCCCATACGTCCCTAATGTCGCGGACATCGCAGATATCCCATATGTCCCTAACGTCCCAGACGTCCCAGATGTCCCAGATGTCTCTAATGTCCCATATGTCTCGAATGTCCTAGACGTCGTAAATGTTCCATTTGTCCCTAACGTCCCAGACGTCCTAAATGTCCCATATGTCCCTAACGTCCCAGACGTCCCAGCTGTCCCGTATGTCCCTAACGTCCCAGACGTCCCAGACCTCCTAGATGTGCCATATGTCCCTATCGTCTCAGACGTCCTAGATGTCGTATATGTCCCTAACGTGCCAGACGTCCCAGACGTCCCAGAAGTCCCATATGTTTCATATGTCCCTAATGTTCCATGCGTCCCCGATGTCCCATATGTCCCTTATGTCTCTAATGTCCCAAGCGTCCTAAATGTCCCATATGTTCTTAACGTCCCAAACGTCCCATATGTCCCTAATGTCCCAGGCGTCCTAGATGTTCCATATGTCCCTAACGACCCAGACGTCCTAAATGTCCCATATGTCCCTAACGTCCCAGACGTCCCAGACGTCCTAGATGTCCCATATGTCCTTAACGTCCCGGACGTCCCAAATGTACTATATGTCCCATATGTCCCTAATGTCCCAGGCGTCCTAAATGTCCCATATGTCCTCAACGTCCCAGACGTCCCAGACGTCCTAGATGTCTCATATGTCCTTAACGTACCAGACGTCCTAGATGTCCCATATGTCCCTAACGTCCCAGACGTCCTAAATGTCCCATATGTACCTAATGTCCCAGACGTCCCAGCTGTCCCGTATGTCCCTAATGTCCCAGACGTCCCAGACATCCTAGATGTCCCATATGTCCCTAACGTCCCAGACGTCCTAGATGTCCTATATGTCCCTAACGTCCCAGACGTCCCAGATGTCCCATATGTCCTTAACTTCCCAGACGTCCCAGACGTCCTAGATGTCCCATATGTCCTTAACTTCCCAGACGTCCTAGATGTCCTATATGTCCCTAACGTCCCAGGCGTCTCAGATGTCCCATATGTCCCATATGTCCTTAACTTCCCAGACGTCCCAGACGTCCTAAATGTCCCATATGTCCTTAACGTCCCAGACGTCCCATATGTCCCTAATGTCCCAGGCGTCCTAGATGTTCCATATGTCCCTAACGACCCAGACGTCCTTGATGTCCTTAACGTCCCAGACGTCCCAGACGTCAGAGATGTCCCATAGGTCCCATATGTCCCTAATGTCCCAGGCGTCCCAAATGTCCCATATGTCCCATATGTCCCTAATGTCCCAGGCGTCCTAAATGTCCCATATGTCCTTAACGTCCCAGACGTCCCAGACGTCCTAGATGTCCCATATGTCCTTAACGTCCCTGACGTCCCAGATGTCCCATATGTCCCTAATATCCCAGACGTCCCAGATGTCCCACATGTCCCATATGTCCCTAACGTCCCAGGCTTCCTAGATGTTCCATATGTCCCTAACGTCCCAGACGTCCTAAATGTCCCTAATGTCCCAGACGTCCCAGCTGTCCGGTGTGTCCCTAACGTCCGAGACGTCCCAGACGTCCTAGATGTCCCATATGTCTTTATTGTCCCAGACGTCCTAGATGTCCTATATGTCCCTAACGTCCCAGACGTCCTAGATGTCCCATATGTCCTTAACGTCCCAGACGTCCCAAATGTCCCATATATCCCTAACGACCCAGACGTCCCAGATGTTCCATATGTCCCATATGTCCCTAATGTCCCAGGCGCCCCAGATGTCCCATATGTCCTATATGTCCCTAATGCCCCAGGCGTCCTAAATGTCCCATATGTCCTTAACGTCCCAGACGTCCCAGATGTCCCACATGTCCCTAACGTCCCAGACGTCCCAGATGTCCCATATGTCCCAAAAGTCTTAGACGTCCCAGACGTCCCAGCTGTCCCGTATGTCCCTAATGTCCCAGACGTCCCAGACATCCTAGATGTCCCATATGTCCCTAACGTCCCAGACGTCCTAGATGTCCTATATGTCCCTAACGTCCCAGACGTCCCAGATGTCCCATATGTCCCATATGTCCCTAATGTCCCAGGCGTCTCAGATGTCCCATATGTCCCATATGTCCTTAACTTCCCAGACGTCCCAGACGTCCTAGATGTCCCATATGTCCTTAACGTCTCAGACGTCCCAGATGTCCCATATGTCCCTAACGTCCCAGACGTTTCAGATGTCCCATATGTCCCTAACGTCTCAGACGTACTAAATGTCCCATATGTCCCTAACGTCCCAGACGTCCCAGCTGTCCCGTATGTCCGTAACGTCCCAGACGTCCCAGACGTCCTAGATGTCCCATATGTCCCTAACGTCCCAGACGTCCCAGATGCTCCATATGTCCCTATCGTCCCAGATGTCTCAGATGTCCTATATGTCCCATACGTCCCTAATGTCGCAGACATCGCAGATATCCCATACGTCCCTAACGTCCCAGACGTCCCAGATGTCCCAGATGTCTCTAATGTCCCATATGTCTCGAATGTCCTAGGCGTCGTAAATGTTCCATTTGTCCCTAACGTCCCAGACGTCCTAAATGTCCCATATGTCCCTAACGTCCCAGACGTCCCAGCTGTCCCGTATGTCCCTAACGTCCCAGACGTCCCAGACGTTCTAGATGTCCCATATGTCCTTAACGTCTCAGACGTCCCAGATGTCCCATATGTCCCTAACGCCCCAGACGTTTCAGATGTCCCATATGTCCCATATGTCCCTAATGTCCCAGGCGTCTCAGATGTCCCATATGTCCCATATGTCCATAACTTCCCAGACGTCCCAGACGTCCTAGATGTCCCATATGTCTTTAACGTCTCAGACGTCCCAGATGTCCCATATGTCCCTAACGTCCCAGACGTTTCAGATGTCCCATATGTCCCTAACGTCTCAGACGTACTAAATGTCCCATATGTCCCTAACGTCCCAGACGTCTCAGATGTCCCATATGTCCCATATGTCCCTAATGTCCCTGGCGTCTCAGATGTCCCATATGTCCAATATGTCCTTAACTTCCCAGACGTCCCAGACGTCCTAGATGTCCCATATGTCCTTAACGTCTCAGACGTCCCAGATGTCCCATATGTCCCTAACGTCCCAGACGTTTCAGATGTCCCATATGTCCCTAACGTCTCAGACGTACTAAATGTCCCATATTTCCCTAACGTCCCAGACGTCTCAGCTGTCCCGTAAGTCCGTAACGTCCCAGACGTCCAAGACGTCCTAGATGTCCCATATGTCCCTAACGTCCAAGACGTCCCAGATGCTCCATATGTCCCTATCGTCCCAGATGTCTCAGATGTCCTATATGTCCCATACGTCCCTAATGTCGCGGACATCGCAGATATCCCATATGTCCCTAACGTCCCAGACGTCCCAGATGTCCCAGATGTCTCTAATGTCCCATATGTCTCGAATGTCCTAGGCGTCGTAAATGTTCCATTTGTCCCTAACGTCCCAGACGTCCTAAATGTCCCATATGTCCCTAACGTCCCAGACGTCCCAGCTGTCCCGTATGTCCCTAACGTCCCAGACGTCCCAGACCTCCTAGATGTGCCATATGTCCCTATCGTCTCAGACGTCCTTGATGTCGTATATGTCCCTAACGTCCCAGACGTCCCAGACGTCCCAGAAGTCCCATATGTTTCATATGTCCCTAATGTTCCATGCGTCCCCGATGTCCCATATGTCCCTTATGTCTCTAATGTCCCAAGCGTCCTAAATGTCCCATATGTTCTTAACGTCCCAAACGTCCCATATGTCCCTAATGTCCCAGGCGTCCTAGATGTTCCATATGTCCCTAACGACCCAGACGTCCTAAATGTCCCATATGTCCCTAACGTCCCAGACGTCCCAGACGTCCTAGATGTCCCATATGTCCTTAACGTCCGGACGTCCCAAATGTACTATATGTCCCATATGTCCCTAATGTCCCAGGCGTCCTAAATGTCCCATATGTCCTCAACGTCCCAGACGTCCCAGACGTCCTAGATGTCTCATATGTCCTTAACGTCCCAGACGTCCTAGATGTCCCATATGTCCCTAACGTCCCAGACGTCCTAAATGTCCCATATGTACCTAATGTCCCAGACGTCCCAGCTGTCCCGTATGTCCCTAATGTCCCAGACGTCCCAGACATCCTAGATGTCCCATATGTCCCTAACGTCCCAGACGTCCTAGATGTCCTATATGTCCCTAACGTCCCAGACGTCCCAGATGTCCCATATGTCCTTAACTTCCCAGACGTCCCAGACGTCCTAGATGTCCCATATGTCCTTAACTTCCCAGACGTCCTAGATGTCCTATATGTCCCTAACGTCCCAGGCGTCTCAGATGTCCCATATGTCCCATATGTCCTTAACTTCCCAGACGTCCCAGACGTCCTAAATGTCCCACATGTCCTTAACGTCCCAGACGTCCCATATGTCCCTAATGTCCCAGGCGTCCTAGATGTTCCATATGTCCCTAACGACCCAGACGTCCTAAATGTCCCATATGTCCCTAACGTTCAGACGTCCCAGACGTCCTTGATGTCCTTAACGTCCCAGACGTCCCAGACGTCAGAGATGTCCCATAGGTCCCATATGTCCCTAATGTCCCAGGCGTCCCAAATGTCCCATATGTGTCCCATATGTCCCTAATGTCCCAGGCGTCCTAAATGTCCCATATGTCCTTAACGTCCCAGACGTCCCAGACGTCCTAGATGTCCCATATGTCCTTAACGTCCCTGACGTCCCAGATGTCCCATATGTCCCTAATATCCCAGACGTCCCAGATGTCCCACATGTCCCATATGTCCCTAACGTCCCAGGCTTCCTAGATGTTCCATATGTCCCTAACGTCCCAGACGTCCTAAATGTCCCTAATGTCCCATACGTCCCAGCTGTCCGGTGTGTCCCTAACGTCCGAGACGTCCCAGACGTCCTAGATGTCCCATATGTCTTTATTGTCCCAGACGTCCTAGATGTCCTATATGTCCCTAACGTCCCAGACGTCCTAGATGTCCCATATGTCCTTAACGTCCCAGACGTCCCAAATGTCCCATATATCCCTAACGACCCAGACGTCCCAGATGTTCCATATGTCCCATATGTCCCTAATGTCCCAAGCGCCCCAGATGTCCCATATGTCCTTAACGTCCCAGACGTCCCAGATGTCCCACATGTCCCTAACGTCCCAGACGTCCCAGATGTCCCACATGTCCCTAACGTCCCAGACGTCCCAGATGTCCCATATGTCCCAAAAGTCTTAGACGTCCCAGATGTCCCATATGTCCCTAACGTCCCAGACGTCCCAGATGTCCCATATGTCTCAAACGTCTTAGACGTCCTAGATGTCCCATACGTCCTTAACGTCCCAGACATCCCAGATGCCCCGTATGTCCCGAACGTCCCAGACGTCCCAGACGTCCTAGATGTCCCATATGTCTTTATTGTCCCAGACGTCCTAGATGTCCTATATGTCCCTAACGTCCCAGACGTCCCAGATGTCTCATATGTCCCTAACGTCCCATACGTCCCAGATGTCCCATATGTCCCTAACGTCCCAGACGTCCTAGATGTCCCATATGTCCTTAACGTCTCAGACGTCCCAGACGTCCTAGATGTTCCATATGGCCTTAACGTCCCAGACGTCCCATACGTCCCATATGTCCCTAACGTCCCAGACGTCCAGATGTCCATATGTCCCTAACGTCCCAGACGTCCTAGATGTCCCATATGTCCTTAACGTCTCAGACGTCCCAGACGTCCTAGATGTCCCATATGGCCTTAACGTCCCAGACGTCCCATACGTCCCATATGTCCCTAACGTCCCAGACGTCCCAGATGCACCATATGTCCCTAACGTCCCAGGCGTCCTAGATGTTCCATACGTCCCTAACGTCCCAGACGTCCTAGATGTCCTATATGTCCCTAACGTCCCAGACGTCCCAGATGTCCCATATGTCCCATATGTCCCTAACGTCCCAGACGTCCCAGATGCACCATATGTCCCTAACGTCCCAGGCGTCCTAGATGTTCCATACGTCCCTAACGTCCCAAACGTCCTAGATGTCCTATATGTCCCTAACGTCCCAGACGTCCCAGATGTCCCATATGTCCCATATGTCCCTAATGTCCCAGACGTCCCAGCTGTCCCGTATGTCCCTAATGTCCCAGACGTCCCAGACATCCTAGATGTCCCATATGTCCCTAACGTCCCAGACGTCCTAGATGTCCTATATGTCCCTAACGTCCCAGACGTCCCAGATGTCCCATATGTCCCATATGTCCCTAATGTCCCAGGCGTCTCAGATGTCCCATATGTCCCATATGTCCTTAACTTCCCAGACGTCCCAGACGTCCTAGATGTCCCATATGTCCTTAACGTCTCAGACGTCCCAGATGTCCCATATGTCCCTAACGTCCCAGACGTCCCAGCTGTCCCGTATGTCCGTAACGTCCCAGACGTCCCAGACGTCCTAGATGTCCCATATGTCCCTAACGTCCCAGACGTCCCAGATGCTCCATATGTCCCTATCGTCCCAGATGTCTCAGATGTCCTATATGTCCCATACGTCCCTAATGTCGCGGACATCGCAGATATCCCATATGTCCCTAACGTCCCAGACGTCCCAGATGTCCCAGATGTCTCTAATGTCCCATATGTCTCGAATGTCCTAGGCGTCGTAAATGTTCCATTTGTCCCTAACGTCCCAGACGTCCTAAATGTCCCATATGTCCCTAACGTCCCAGACGTCCCAGCTGTCCCGTATGTCCCTAACGTCCCAGACGTCCCAGACGTCCTAGATGTCCCATATGTCCTTAACGTCTCAGACGTCCCAGATGTCCCATATGTCCCTAACGCCCCAGACGTTTCAGATGTCCCATATATCCCCTATGTCCCTAATGTCCCAGGCGTCTCAGATGTCCCATATGTCCCATATGTCCTTAACTTCCCAGACGTCCCAGACGTCCTAGATGTCCCATATGTCCTTAACGTCTCAGACGTCCCAGATGTCCCATATGTCCCTAACGTCCCAGACGTTTCAGATGTCCCATATGTCCCTATCGTCTCAGACGTACTAAATGTCCCATATGTCCCTAACGTCCCAGACGTCTCAGATGTCCCATATGTCCCATATGTCCCTAATGTCTCAGGCGTCTCAGATGTCCCATATGTCTCATATGTCCTTAACTTCCCAGACGTCCCAGACGTCCTAGATGTCCCATATGTCCTTAACGTCTCAGACGTCCGAGATGTCCCATATGTCCCTAACGTCCCAGATGTTTCAGATGTCCCATATGTCCCTAACGTCTCAGACGTACTAAATGTCCCATATATCCCTAACGTCCCAGACGTCCCAGCTGTCCCGTATGTCCGTAACGTCCCAGACGTCCCAGACGTCCTAGATGTCCCATATGTCCCTAACGTCCCAGACGTCCCAGATGCTCCATATGTCCCTATCGTCCCAGATGTCTCAGATGTCCTATATGTCCCATACGTCCCTAATGTCGCGGACATCGCAGATATCCCATATGTCCCTAACGTCCCAGACGTCCCAGATGTCCCAGATGTCTCTAATGTCCCATATGTCTCGAATGTCCTAGGCGTCGTAAATGTCCCATATGTCCCTAACGTCCCAGACGTCCCAGCTGTCCCGTATGTCCCTAACGTCCCAGACGTCCCAGACCTCCTAGATGTGTCATATGTCCCTATCGTCTCAGACGTCCTAGATGTCGTATATGTCCCTAACGTCCCAGACGTCCCAGACGTCCCAGAAGTCCCATATGTTTCATATGTCCCTAATGTTCCATGCGTCCCCGATGTCCCATATGTCCCTTATGTCTCTAATGTCCCAAGCGTCCTAAATGTCCCATATGTTCTTAACGTCCCAAACGTCCCATATGTCCCTAATGTCCCAGGCGTCCTAGATGTTCCATATGTCCCTAACGACCCAGACGTCCTAAATGTCCCATATGTCCCTAACGTCCCAGACGTCCCAGACGTCCTAGATGTCCCATATGTCCTTAACGTCCCGGACGTCCCAAATGTATTATATGTCCCATATGTCTCTAATGTCCCAGGCGTCCTAAATGTCCCATATGTCCTCAACGTCCCAGACGTCCCAGACGTCCTAGATGTCTCATATGTCCTTAACGTCCCAGACGTCCTAGATGTCCCATATGTCCCTAACGTCCCAGACGTCCTAAATGTCCCATATGTACCTAATGTCCCAGACGTCCCAGCTGTCCCGTATGTCCCTAACGTCCCAGACGTCCCAAACGTCCTAGATGTCCTATATGTCCCTAACGTCCCAGACGTTCCAGATGTCCAATATGTCAATAACGTCCCATACGTCCTAAATGTCCCATATGTCCTTAGCGTCCCAGACGTCCCAGCTGTCCCGTATGTCCCTAATGTCCCAGACGTCCCAGACATCCTAGATGTCCCATATGTCCCTAACGTCCCAGACGTCCTAGATGTCCTATATGTTCCTAACGTCCCAGACGTCCCAGATGTCCCATATGTCCCATATGTCCTTAACTTCCCAGACGTCCCAGACGTCCTAGATGTCCCATATGTCCTTAACTTCCCAGACGTCCTAGATGTCCTATATGTCCCTAACGTCCCAGGCGTCTCAGATGTCCCATATGTCCTCAACTTCCCAGACGTCCCAGACGTCCTAGATGTCCCATATGTCCTTAACGTCTCAGACGTCCCAGATGTCCTATATGTCCCTAACGTCCCAGACGTTTCAGATGTCCCATATGTCCCTAACGTCTCAGACGTACTAAATGTCCCATTTGTCCCTAACGTCCCAGACGTCCCAGCTGTCCCGTATGTCCGTAACGTCCCAGACGTCCCAGACGTCCTAGATGTCCCATATGTCCCTAACGTCCCAGACGTCCCAGATGCTCCATATGTCCCTATCGTCCCAGATGTCTCAGATGTCCTATATGTCCCATATGTCTCGAATGTCCTAGGCGTCGTAAATGTTCCATTTGTCCCTAACGTCCCAGACGTCCTAAATGTCCCAGATGTCTCTAATGTCCCATATGTCTCGAATGTCCTAGGCGTCGTAAATGTTCCATTTGTCCCTAAAGTCCCAGACGTCCTAAATGTCCCATATGTCCCTAACGTCCCAGACGTCCCAGATGTCCCAGATGTCTCTAATGTCCCATATGTCTCGAATGTCCTAGGCGTCGTAAATGTTCCATTTGTCCCTAACTTCCCAGACGTCCTAAATGTCCCATATGTCCCTAACGTCCCAGACGTCGCAGCTGTCCCGTATGTCCCTAACGTCCCAGACGTCCCAGACGTCCTAGATGTCCCATATGTCCTTAACGTCTCAGACGTACTAAATGTCCCATATGTCCCTAACGTCCCAAACGTCCCAGCTGTCCCGTATGTCCGTAACGTCCCAGACGTCCCAGACGTCCTAGATGTCCCATATGTCCCTAACGTCCCAGACGTCCCAGATGCTCCATATGTCCCTATCGTCCCAGATGTCCCAGATGTCCCATATGTCCCTAACGTCCCAGACGTTTCAGATGTCCCATATGTCCCATATGTCCCTAATGTCCCAGGCGTCTCAGATGTCCCATATGTCCCATATGTCCTTAACTTCCCAGACATCCCAGACGTCCTAGATGTCCCATATGTTCTTAACGTCTCAGACGTCCCAGATGTCCCATATGTCCCTAAGGTCCCAGACGTTTCAGATGTCCCATATGTCCCTAACGTCTCAGACGTACTAAATGTCCCATATGTCCCTAACGTCCCAGACGTCTCAGATGTCCCATATGTCCCATATGTCCCTAATGTCCCAGGCGTCTCAGATGTCCCATATGTCCCATATGTCCTTAACTTCCCAGACGTCCCAGACGTCCTAGATGTCCCATATGTCCTTAACGTCTCAGACGTCCCAGATGTCCCATATGTCCCTAACGTCCCAGACGTTTCAGATGTCCCATATGTCCCTAACGTCTCAGACGTACTAAATGTCCCATATGTCCCTAACGTCCCAGACGTCCCAGCTGTCCCGTATGTCCGTAACGTCCCAGACGTACCAGACGTCCTAGATGTCCCATATGTCCCTAACGTCCCAGACGTCCCAGATGTCCCAGATGTCTCTAATGTCCCATATGTCTCGAATGTCCTAGGCGTCTTAAATGTTCCATTTGTCCCTAACGTCCCAGACGTCCTAAATGTCCCATATGTCCCTAACGTCCCAGACGTCCCAGCTGTCCCGTATGTCCCTAACGTCCCAGACGTCCCAAACCTCCTAGATGTGCCATATGTCCCTAACGTCTCAGACGTCCTAGATGTCGTATATGTCCCTAACGTCCCAGACGTCCCAGACGTCCCAGAAGTCCCATATGTTTCATATGTCCCTAATGTCCCATGCGTCCCCGATGTCCCATATGTCCCTTATGTCTCTAATGTCCCAAGCGTCCTAAATGTCCCATATGTCCTTAACGTCCCAGACGTCCCATATGTCCCTAATGTCCCAGGCGTCCTAGATGTTCCATATGTCCCTAACGACCCAGACGTCCTAAATGTCCCATATGTCCCTAACGTCTCAGACGTCCCAGACGTCCTAGATGTCCCATATGTCCTTAACGTCCCGGACGTCCCAAATGTACTATATGTCCCATATGTCCCTTATGTCTCTAATGTTCCAAGCGTCCTAAATGTCCCATATGTCCTTAACGTCCCAGACGTCCCATATGTCCCTATTGTCCCAGGCGTCCTAGATGTTCCATATGTCCCTAACGACCCAGGTGTCCTAAATGTCCCATATGTCCTCAACGTCCCAGACGTCCCAGACGTCCTAGATGTCCCATATGTCCTTAACGTCTCAGACGTCCCATATGTCCCATATGTCCCTAACGTCCCAGACGTTTCAGATGTCCCATATGTCCCTAACGTCTCAGACGTACTAAATGTCCCATATGTCCCTAACGTCCCAGACGTCCCAGCTGTCCCGTATGTCCGTAACGTCCCAGACGTCCCAGACGTCCTAGATGTCCCATATGTCCCTAACGTCCCAGACGTCCCAGATGCTCCATATGTCCCTATCGTCCCAGATGTCTCATATGTCCTATATGTCCCATACGTCCCTAATGTCGCGGACATCGCAGATATCCCATATGTCCCTAACGTCCCAGACGTCCCAGATGTCCCAGATGTCTCTAATGTCCCATATGTCTCGAATGTCCTAGGCGTCGTAAATGTTCCATTTGTCCCTAACGTCCCAGACGTCCTAAATGTCCCATATGTCCCTAACGTCCCAGACGTCCCAGCTGTCCCGTATGTCCCTAACGTCCCAGACGTCCCAGACGTCCTAGATGTCCCATATGTCCTTAACGTCTCAGACGTCCCAGATGTCCCATATGTCCCTAACGCCCCAGACGTTTCAGATGTCCCATATGTCCCATATGTCCCTAATGTCCCAGGCGTCTCAGATGTCCCATATGTCCCATATGTCCTTAACTTCCCAGACGTCCCAGACGTCCTAGATGTCCCATATGTCCTTAACGTCTCAGACGTCCCAGATGTCCCATATGTCCCTAACGTCCCAGACGTTTCAGATGTCCCATATGTCCCTAACGTCTCAGACGTACTAAATGTCCCATATGTCCCTAACGTCCCAGACGTCTCAGATGTCCCATATGTCCCATATGTCCCTAATGTCCCAGGCGTCTCAGATGTCCCATATGTCCCATATGTCCTTAACTTCCCAGACGTCCCAGACGTCCTAGATGTCCCATATGTCCTTAACGTCTCAGACGTCCCAGATGTCCCATATGTCCCTAACGTCCCAGACGTTTCAGATGTCCCATATGTCCTTAACTTCCCAGACGTCCCAGACGTCCTAGATGTCCCATATGTCTTTAACGTCCCAGACGTCCCAGCTGTCCCGTATGTCCCTAACGTCCCAGACGTCCCAGACGTCCTAGATGTCCCATATGTCCTTAACGTCTCAGACGTACTAAATGTCCCATATGTCCCTAACGTCCCAGACGTCCCAGCTGTCCCGTATGTCCGTAACGTCCCAGACGTCCCAGACGTCCTAGATGTCCCATATGTCCCTAACGTCCCAGACGTCCCAGATGCTCCATATGTCCCTATCGTCCCAGATGTCCCAGATGTCCCATATGTCCCTAACGTCCCAGACGTTTCAGATGTCCCATATGTCCCATATGTCCCTAATGTCCCAGGCGTCTCAGATGTCCCATATGTCCCATATGTCCTTAACTTCCCAGACGTCCCAGACGTCCTAGATGTCCCATATGTTCTTAACGTCTCAGACGTCCCAGATGTCCCATATGTCCCTAACGTCCCAGACGTTTCAGATGTCCCATATGTCCCTAACGTCTCAGACGTACTAAATGTCCCATATGTCCCTAACGTCCCAGACGTCTCAGATGTCCCATATGTCCCATATGTCCCTAATGTCCCAGGCGTCTCAGATGTCCCGTATGTCCCATATGTCCTTAACTTCCCAGACGTCCCAGGCGTCCTAGATGTCCCATTTGTCCTTAACGTCTCAGACGTCCCAGATGTCCCATATGTCCCTAACGTCCCAGACGTTTCAGATGTCCCATATGTCCCTAACGTCTCAGACCTACTAAATGTCCCATATGTCCCTAACGTCCCAGACGTCCCAGCTGTCCCGTATGTCCGTAACGTCCCAGACGTCCCAGACGTCCTAGATGTCCCATATGTCCCTAACGTCCCAGACGTCCCAGATGCTCCATATGTCCCTATCGTCCCAGATGTCTCAGATGTCCTATATGTCCCATACGTCCCTAATGTCGCGGACATCGCAGATATCCCGTATGTCCCTAACGTCCCAGACGTCCCAGATGTCCCAGATGTCTCTAATGTCCCATATGTCTCGAATGTCCTAGGCGTCTTAAATGTTCCATTTGTCCCTAACGTCCCAGACGTCCTAAATGTCCCATATGTCCCTAACGTCCCAGACGTCCCAGCTGTCCCGTATGTCCCTAACGTCCCAGACGTCCCAAACCTCCTAGATGTGCCATATGTCCCTAACGTCTCAGACGTCCTAGATGTCGTATATGTCCCTAACGTCCCAGACGTCCCAGACGTCCCAGACGTCCCAGAAGTCCCATATGTTTCATATGTACCTAATGTCCCATGCGTCCCCGATGTCCCATATGCCCCTTATGTCTCTAATGTCCCAAGCGTCCTAAATGTCCCATATGTCCTTCACGTCCCAGACGTCCCATATGTCCCTAATGTCCCAGGCGTCCTAGATGTTCCATATGTCCCTAACGACCCAGACGTCCTAAATGTCCCATATGTCCCTAACGTCCCAGACGTCCCAGACGTCCTAGATGTCCCATATGTCCTTAACGTCCCGGACGTCCCAAATGTACTATATGTCCCATATGTCCCTTATGTCTCTAATGTTCCAAGCGTCCTAAATGTCCCATATGTCCTTAACTTCCCAGACGTCCCATATGTCCCTAATGTCCCAGGCGTCCTAGATGTTCCATATGTCCCTAACGACCCAGGTGTCCTAAATGTCCCATATGTCCTCAACGTCCCAGACGTCCCAGACGTCCTAGATGTCCCATCTGTCCTTAACGTCTCAGACGTCCCAGATGTCCCATATGTCCCTAACGTCCCAGACGTTTCAGATGTCCCATATGTCCCTAACGTCTCAGACGTACTAAATGTACCATATGTCCCTAACGTCCCAGACGTCCCAGCTGTCCCGTATGTCCGTAACGTCCCAGACGTCCCAGATGCTCCATATGTCCCTATCGTCCCAGATGTCTCAGATGTCCTATATGTCCCATACGTCCCTAATGTCGCGGACATCGCAGATATCCCATATGTCCCTAACGTCCCAGACGTCCCAGATGTCCCAGATGTCTCTAATGTCCCATATGTCTCGAATGTCCTAGGCGTCGTAAATGTTCCATTTGTCCCTAACGTCCCAGACGTCCTAAATGTCCCATATGTCCCTAACGTCCCAGACGTGCCAGCTGTCCCGTATGTCCCTAACGTCCCAGACGTCCCAGACGTCCTAGATGTCCCATATGTCCTTAACGTCTCAGACGTCCCAGATGTCCCATATGTCCCTAACGCCCCAGACGTTTCAGATGTCCCATATGTCCCATATGTCCCTAATGTCCCAGGCGTCTCAGATGTCCCATATGTCCCATATGTCCTTAACTTCCCAGACGTCCCAGACGTCCTAGATGTCCCATATGTCCTTAACGTCTCAGACGTCCCAGATGTCCCATATGTCCCTAACGTCCCAGACGTTTCAGATGTCCCATATGTCCTTAACGTCTCAGACGTACTAAGTGACCCATATGTCCCTAACGTCCCAGACGTCTCAGATGTCCCATATGTCCCATATGTCCCTAATGTCCCAGGCGTCTCAGATGTCCCATATGTCCCATATGTCCTTAGCTTCCCAGACGTCCCAGACGTCCTAGATGTCCCATATGTCCTTAACGTCTCAGACGTCCCAGATGTCCCATATGTCCCTAACGTCCCAGACGTTTCAGATGTCCCATATGTCCCTAACGTCTCAGACGTACTAAATGTCCCATATATCCCTAACGTCCCAGACGTCCCAGCTGTCCCGTATGTCCGTAACGTCCCAGACGTCCCAGACGTCCTAGATGTCCCATATGTCCCTAACGTCCCAGACGTCCCAGATGCTCCATATGTCCCTATCGTCCCAGATGTCTCAGATGTCCTATATGTCCCATACGTCCCTAATGTCGCGGACATCGCAGATATCCCATATGTCCCTAACGTCCCAGACGTCCCAGATGTCCCAGATGTCTCTAATGTCCCATATGTCTCGAATGTCCTAGGCGTCGTAAATGTTCCATTTGTCCCTAACATCCCAGACGTCCTAAATGTCCCATATGTCCCTAACGTCCCAGACGTCCCAGCTGTCCCGTATGTCCCTAACGTCCCAGACGTCCCAGAACTCCTAGATGTGCCATATGTCCCTAACGTCTCAGACGTCCTAGATGTCGTATATGTCCCTAACGTCCCAGACGTCCCAGACGTCCCAGAAGTCCCATATGTTTCATATGTCCCTAATGTTCCATGCGTCCCCGATGTCCCATATGTCCCTTATGTCTCTAATGTCCCAAGCGTCCTAAATGTCCCATATGTCCTTAACGTCCCACACGTCCCATATGTCCCTAATGTCCCAGGCGTCCTAGATGTTCCATATGTCCCTAACGACCCAGACGTCCTAAATGTCCCATATGTCCCTAACGTCCCAGACGTCCCAGACGTCCTAGATGTCCCATATGTCCTTAACGTCCCGGACGTCCCAAATGTACTATATGTCCCATATGTCCCTAATGTCCCAAGCGTCCTAAATGTCCCATATGTCCTTAACGTCCCACACGTCCCATATGTCCCTAATGTCCCAGGCGTCCTAGATGTTCCATATGTCCCTAACGACCCAGACGTCCTAAATGTCCCATATGTCCCTAACGTCCCAGACGTCCCAGACGTCCTAGATGTCCCATATGTCCTTAACGTCCCGGACGTCCCAAATGTACTATATGTCCCTTATGTCTCTAATGTCCCAAGCGTCCTAAATGTCCCATATGTCCTTAACGTCCCACACGTCCCATATGTCCCTAATGTCCCAGGCGTCCTAGATGTTCCATATGTCCCTAACGACCCAGACGTCCTAAATGTCCCATATGTCCTCAACGTCCCAGAAGTCCCAGACGTCCTAGATGTCTCATATGTCCTTAACGTCCCAGACGTCCTAGATGTCCCATATGTCCCTAACGTCCCAGACGTCCTAAATGTCCCATATGTACCTAATGTCCCAGACGTCCCAGCTGTCCCGTATGTCCCTAACGTCCCAGACGTCCCAAACGTCCTAGATGTCCTATATGTCCCTAACGTCCCAGACGTTCCAGATGTCCAATATGTCAATAACGTCCCATACGTCCTAAATGTCCCATATGTCCCTAGCGTCCCAGACGTCCCAGCTGTCCCGTATGTTCCTAATGTCCCAGACGTCCCAGACATCCTAGATGTCCCATATGTCCCTAACGTCCCAGACGTCCTAGATGTCCTATATGTCCCTAACGTCCCAGACGTCCCAGATGTCCCATATGTCCCATATGTCCTTAACTTCCCAGACGTCCCAGACGTCCTAGATGTCCCATATGTCCTTAACTTCCCAGACGTCCTAGATGTCCTATATGTCCCTAACGTCCCAGGCGTCTCAGATGTCCCATATGTCCCATATGTCCTTAACTTCCCAGACGTCCCAGACGTCCTAGATGTCCCATATGTCCTTAACGTCTCAGACGTCCCAGATGTCCCATATGTCCCTAACGTCCCAGACGTTTCAGATGTCCCATATGTCCCTAACGTCTCAGACGTACTAAATGTCCCATATGTCCCTAACGTCCCAGACGTCCCAGCTGTCCCGTATGTCCGTAACGTCCCAGACGTCCCAGACGTCCTAGATGTCCCATATGTCCCTAACGTCCCAGACGTCCCAGATGCTCCATATGTCCCTATCGTCCCAGATGTCTCAGATGTCCTATATGTCCCATACGTCCCTAATGTCGCGGACATCGCAGATATCCCATATGTCCCTAACGTCCCAGACGTCCCAGATGTCCCAGATGTCTCTAATGTCCCATATGTCTCGAATGTCCTAGGCGTCGTAAATGTTCCATTTGTCCCTAACGTCCCAGACGTCCTAAATGTCCCATATGTCCCTAACGTCCCAGACGTTCCAGCTGTCCCGTATGTCCCTAACGTCCCAGACGTCCCAGACGTCCTAGATGTCCCATATGTCCTTAACGTCAGACGTACTAAATGTCCCATATGTCCCTAACGTCCCAGACGTCCCAGCTGTCCCGTATGTCCGTAACGTCCCAGACGTGCCAGACGTCCTAGATGTCCCATATGTCCCTAACGTCCCAGACGTCCCAGATGCTCATATGTCCCTATCGTCTCAGATGTCCCAGATGTCCCATATGTCCCTAACGTCCCAGACGTTTCAGATGTCCCATATGTCCCATATGTCCCTAATGTCCCAGGCGTCTCAGATGTCCCATATGTCCCATATGTCCTTAACTTCCCAGACGTCCCAGACGTCCTAGATGTCCCATATGTCCTTAACGTCTCAGACGTCCCAGATGTCCCATATGTCCCTAACGTCCCAGACGTTTTAGATGTCCCATATGTCCCTAACGTCTCAGACGTACTAAATGTCCCATATGTCCCTAACGTCCCAGACGTCTCAGATGTCCCATATGTCCCATATGTCCCTAATGTCCCAGGCGTCTCAGATGTCCCATATGTCCCATATGTCCTTAACTTCCCAGACGTCCCAGACGTCCTAGATGTCCCATATGTCCTTAACGTCTCAGACGTCCCAGATGTCCCATATGTCCCTAACGTCCCAGATGTTTCAGATGTCCCATATGTCCCTAACGTCTCAGACGTACTAAATGTCCCATATGTCCCTAACGTCCCAGACGTCCCAGCTGTCCCGTATGTCCGTAACGTCCCAGACGTCCCAGACGTCCTAGATGTCCCATATGTCCCTAACGTCCCAGACGTCCCAGATGCTCCATATGTCCCTATCGTCCCAGATGTCTCAGATGTCCTATATGTCCCATACGTCCCTAATGTCGCGGACATCGCAGATATCCCATATGTCCCTAACGTCCCAGACGTCCCAGATGTACCAGATGTCTCTAATGTCCCATATGTCTCGAATGTCCTAGGCGTCTTAAATGTTCCATTTGTCCCTAACGTCCCAGACGTCCTAAATGTCCCATATGTCCCTAACGTCCCAGACGTCCCAGCTGTCCCGTATGTCCCTAACGTCCCAGACGTCCCAGACCTCCTGGATGTGCCATATGTCCCTAACGTCTCAGACGTCCTAGATGTCGTATATGTCCCTAACGTCCCAGACGTCCCAGACGTCCCAGAAGTCCCATATGTTTCATATGTCCCTAATGTCCCATGCGTCCCCGATGTCCCATATGTCCCTTATGTCTCTAATGTCCCAAGCGTCCTAAATGTCCCATATGTCCTTAACGTCCCGGACGTCCCAAATGTACTATATGTCCCACATGTCCCTTATGTCTCTAATGTTCCAAGCGTCCTAAATGTCCCATATGTCCTTAACGTCCCAGACGTCCCATATGTCCCTAATGTCCCAGGCGTCCTAGATGTTCCATGTGTCCCTAACGACCCAGGTGTCCTAAATGTCCCATATGTCCTCAACGTCCCAGACGTCCCAGACGTCCTAGATGTCTCATATGTCCTTAACGTCCCAGACGTCCTAGATGTCCCATATGTCCCTAACGTCCCAGACGTCCTAAATGTCCCATATGTACCTAATGTTCCAGACGTCCCAGCTGTCCCGTATGTCCCTAACGTCCAAGACGTCCCAAACGTCCTAGATGTCCTATATGTCCCTAACGTCCCAGACGTTCCAGATGTCCAATATGTCAATAAGATCCCATACGTCCCAGATGTCCCATATGTCCCTAACGTCCCAGACTTCCTAGATGTCCCATATGTCCCTAACGTCCCAGACGTCCCAAATGTCCCATATATCCCTAACGACCCAGACGTCCCAGATGTCCCATATGTCCCATATGTCCCTAATGTCCCAGGCGCCCCAGATGTCCCATATGTCCTATTTGTCTCTAATGCCCTAGGCGTCCTAAATGTCCCATATGTGTTTAACGTCCCAGACGTCACACACGTCCAAGATGTCCCATATGATCTTCACGTCCCAGACGTCCCAGATGTCCCACATGTTCCTAACGTCCCAGACGTCTCAGATGTCCCATATGTCCCATATGTCCCTAATGTCCCAGGCGTCCTAAATGTTCCATATGTCCCTAACGTCCCAGACGTACTAAATGTCCCATATGTCCCTAACGTCCCAGACGTCCCAGCTGTTCCGTATGTCCCTAACGTCCCAGACGTTTCAGACGTCCTAGATGTCCCATATGTCCCTAACGTCCAAGACGTCCCAGATGCTCCATATGTCCCTATCGTCCCAGATGTCTCAGATGTCCTATATGTCCCATATGTCTGTAATGTCCCAGACATCCCAGATATCCTATATGTCCCTAACGTCCCAGACGTCCCAGATGTCCCAGATGTCTCTAATGTCCCATATGTCTCGAATGTCCTAGGCGTCGTAAATGATCCATTTGTCCCTAACGTCCCAGACGTCCTAAATGTCCCATATTTCCCTAACGTCCCAGACGTCCCAGCTGTCCCGTATGTCCCTAACGTCCCAGACGTCCCAGGAGTCCTAGATGTGTCATATGTCCCTAACGTCTCAGACGTCCTAGATGTCCTATATGTCCCTAACGTCCCAGACGTACCAGACGTCCCAGATCTCCCATATGTCCCATATGTCCCTAATGTCCCATGCGTCCCCGAAGTCCCATATGTCCCTTATGTCCCTAATGTCCCAAGCGTCCTAAATGTCCCATATGTCCTTAACGTCCCAGACGTCCCATATGTAACTAATGTTCCAGGCGTCCTAGATGTTCCATATGTCCCTAATGTCCCAGGCGTCCCAAATGTCCCATATGTTCCATATGTCCCTAATGACCCTGGCGTCCTAAATGTCCCATATGTCCTTAACGTCCCAGACGTCCCAGACGTCCTAGATGTCCCATATGTCCTTAACGTCCCTGACGTCCCAGATGTCCCATATGTCCCTAACATTCCAGACGTCCCAGATGTCCCACATTTCCCATATGTCCCTAACGTCCCAGGCTTCCTAGATGTTCCATATGTCCCTAACGTCCCAGACGTCCTAAATGTCCCATATGTCCCTAATGTCCCAGACGTCCCAGCTGTCCCGTATGTCCCTAACGTCCCAGACGTCCCAGACGTCCTAGATGTACCATAGGTCCCTAACGTCCCAGACGTCCCAGACGTCCTAGATGTCCCATATGTCCTTAACGTCTCAGACGTACTAAATGTCCCATATGTCCCTAACGTCCCAGGCGTCCCAGCTGTCCCGTATGTCCGTAACGTCCCAGACGTCCCAGACGTCCTAGATGTCCCATATGTCCCTAACGTCCCAGACGTCCCAGATGCTCCATATGTCCCTATCGTCCCAGATGTCCCAGATGTCCCATATGTCCCTAACGTCCCAGACGTTTCAGATGTCCCATATGTCCCATATGTCCCTAATGTCCCAGGCGTCTCAGATGTCCCATATGTCCCATATGTCCTTAACTTCCCAGACGTCCCAGACGTCCTAGATGTCCCATATGTTCTTAACGTCTCAGACGTCCCAGATGTCCCATATGTCCCTAACGTCCCAGACGTTTCAGATGTCCCATATGTCCCTAACGTCTCAGACGTACTAAATGTCCCATATGTCCCTAACGTCCCAGACGTCTCAGATGTCCCATATGTCCCATATGTCCCTAATGTCCCAGGCGTCTCAGATGTCCCGTATGTCCCATATGTCCTTAACTTCCCAGACGTCCCAGGCGTCCTAGATGTCCCATTTGTCCTTAACGTCTCAGACGTCCCAGATGTCCCATATGTCCCTAACGTCCCAGACGTTTCAGATGTCCCATATGTCCCTAACGTCTCAGACCTACTAAATGTCCCATATGTCCCTAACGTCCCAGACGTCCCAGCTGTCCCGTATGTCCGTAACGTCCCAGACGTCCCAGACGTCCTAGATGTCCCATATGTCCCTAACGTCCCAGACGTCCCAGATGCTCCATATGTCCCTATCGTCCCAGATGTCTCAGATGTCCTATATGTCCCATACGTCCCTAATGTCGCGGACATCGCAGATATCCCGTATGTCCCTAACGTCCCAGACGTCCCAGATGTCCCAGATGTCTCTAATGTCCCATATGTCTCGAATGTCCTAGGCGTCTTAAATGTTCCATTTGTCCCTAACGTCCCAGACGTCCTAAATGTCCCATATGTCCCTAACGTCCCAGACGTCCCAGCTGTCCCGTATGTCCCTAACGTCCCAGACGTCCCAAACCTCCTAGATGTGCCATATGTCCCTAACGTCTCAGACGTCCTAGATGTCGTATATGTCCCTAACGTCCCAGACGTCCCAGACGTCCCAGACGTCCCAGAAGTCCCATATGTTTCATATGTACCTAATGTCCCATGCGTCCCCGATGTCCCATATGCCCCTTATGTCTCTAATGTCCCAAGCGTCCTAAATGTCCCATATGTCCTTCACGTCCCAGACGTCCCATATGTCCCTAATGTCCCAGGCGTCCTAGATGTTCCATATGTCCCTAACGACCCAGACGTCCTAAATGTCCCATATGTCCCTAACGTCCCAGACGTCCCAGACGTCCTAGATGTCCCATATGTCCTTAACGTCCCGGACGTCCCAAATGTACTATATGTCCCATATGTCCCTTATGTCTCTAATGTTCCAAGCGTCCTAAATGTCCCATATGTCCTTAACTTCCCAGACGTCCCATATGTCCCTAATGTCCCAGGCGTCCTAGATGTTCCATATGTCCCTAACGACCCAGGTGTCCTAAATGTCCCATATGTCCTCAACGTCCCAGACGTCCCAGACGTCCTAGATGTCCCATCTGTCCTTAACGTCTCAGACGTCCCAGATGTCCCATATGTCCCTAACGTCCCAGACGTTTCAGATGTCCCATATGTCCCTAACGTCTCAGACGTACTAAATGTACCATATGTCCCTAACGTCCCAGACGTCCCAGCTGTCCCGTATGTCCGTAACGTCCCAGACGTCCCAGATGCTCCATATGTCCCTATCGTCCCAGATGTCTCAGATGTCCTATATGTCCCATACGTCCCTAATGTCGCGGACATCGCAGATATCCCATATGTCCCTAACGTCCCAGACGTCCCAGATGTCCCAGATGTCTCTAATGTCCCATATGTCTCGAATGTCCTAGGCGTCGTAAATGTTCCATTTGTCCCTAACGTCCCAGACGTCCTAAATGTCCCATATGTCCCTAACGTCCCAGACGTGCCAGCTGTCCCGTATGTCCCTAACGTCCCAGACGTCCCAGACGTCCTAGATGTCCCATATGTCCTTAACGTCTCAGACGTCCCAGATGTCCCATATGTCCCTAACGCCCCAGACGTTTCAGATGTCCCATATGTCCCATATGTCCCTAATGTCCCAGGCGTCTCAGATGTCCCATATGTCCCATATGTCCTTAACTTCCCAGACGTCCCAGACGTCCTAGATGTCCCATATGTCCTTAACGTCTCAGACGTCCCAGATGTCCCATATGTCCCTAACGTCCCAGACGTTTCAGATGTCCCATATGTCCTTAACGTCTCAGACGTACTAAGTGACCCATATGTCCCTAACGTCCCAGACGTCTCAGATGTCCCATATGTCCCATATGTCCCTAATGTCCCAGGCGTCTCAGATGTCCCATATGTCCCATATGTCCTTAGCTTCCCAGACGTCCCAGACGTCCTAGATGTCCCATATGTCCTTAACGTCTCAGACGTCCCAGATGTCCCATATGTCCCTAACGTCCCAGACGTTTCAGATGTCCCATATGTCCCTAACGTCTCAGACGTACTAAATGTCCCATATATCCCTAACGTCCCAGACGTCCCAGCTGTCCCGTATGTCCGTAACGTCCCAGACGTCCCAGACGTCCTAGATGTCCCATATGTCCCTAACGTCCCAGACGTCCCAGATGCTCCATATGTCCCTATCGTCCCAGATGTCTCAGATGTCCTATATGTCCCATACGTCCCTAATGTCGCGGACATCGCAGATATCCCATATGTCCCTAACGTCCCAGACGTCCCAGATGTCCCAGATGTCTCTAATGTCCCATATGTCTCGAATGTCCTAGGCGTCGTAAATGTTCCATTTGTCCCTAACATCCCAGACGTCCTAAATGTCCCATATGTCCCTAACGTCCCAGACGTCCCAGCTGTCCCGTATGTCCCTAACGTCCCAGACGTCCCAGAACTCCTAGATGTGCCATATGTCCCTAACGTCTCAGACGTCCTAGATGTCGTATATGTCCCTAACGTCCCAGACGTCCCAGACGTCCCAGAAGTCCCATATGTTTCATATGTCCCTAATGTTCCATGCGTCCCCGATGTCCCATATGTCCCTTATGTCTCTAATGTCCCAAGCGTCCTAAATGTCCCATATGTCCTTAACGTCCCACACGTCCCATATGTCCCTAATGTCCCAGGCGTCCTAGATGTTCCATATGTCCCTAACGACCCAGACGTCCTAAATGTCCCATATGTCCCTAACGTCCCAGACGTCCCAGACGTCCTAGATGTCCCATATGTCCTTAACGTCCCGGACGTCCCAAATGTACTATATGTCCCATATGTCCCTAATGTCCCAAGCGTCCTAAATGTCCCATATGTCCTTAACGTCCCACACGTCCCATATGTCCCTAATGTTCCAGGCGTCCTAGATGTTCCATATGTCCCTAACGACCCAGACGTCCTAAATGTCCCATATGTCCCTAACGTCCCAGACGTCCCAGACGTCCTAGATGTCCCATATGTCCTTAACGTCCCGGACGTCCCAAATGTACTATATGTCCCTTATGTCTCTAATGTCCCAAGCGTCCTAAATGTCCCATATGTCCTTAACGTCCCACACGTCCCATATGTCCCTAATGTCCCAGGCGTCCTAGATGTTCCATATGTCCCTAACGACCCAGACGTCCTAAATGTCCCATATGTCCTCAACGTCCCAGACGTCCCAGACGTCCTAGATGTCTCATATGTCCTTAACGTCCCAGACGTCCTAGATGTCCCATATGTCCCTAACGTCCCAGACGTCCTAAATGTCCCATATGTACCTAATGTCCCAGACGTCCCAGCTGTCCCGTATGTCCCTAACGTCCCAGACGTCCCAAACGTCCTAGATGTCCTATATGTCCCTAACGTCCCAGACGTTCCAGATGTCCAATATGTCAATAACGTCCCATACGTCCTAAATGTCCCATATGTCCCTAGCGTCCCAGACGTCCCAGCTGTCCCGTATGTTCCTAATGTCCCAGACGTCCCAGACATCCTAGATGTCCCATATGTCCCTAACGTCCCAGACGTCCTAGATGTCCTATATGTCCCTAACGTCCCAGACGTCCCAGATGTCCCATATGTCCCATATGTCCTTAACTTCCCAGACGTCCCAGACGTCCTAGATGTCCCATATGTCCTTAACTTCCCAGACGTCCTAGATGTCCTATATGTCCCTAACGTCCCAGGCGTCTCAGATGTCCCATATGTCCCATATGTCCTTAACTTCCCAGACGTCCCAGACGTCCTAGATGTCCCATATGTCCTTAACGTCTCAGACGTCCCAGATGTCCCATATGTCCCTAACGTCCCAGACGTTTCAGATGTCCCATATGTCCCTAACGTCTCAGACGTACTAAATGTCCCATATGTCCCTAACGTCCCAGACGTCCCAGCTGTCCCGTATGTCCGTAACGTCCCAGACGTCCCAGACGTCCTAGATGTCCCATATGTCCCTAACGTCCCAGACGTCCCAGATGCTCCATATGTCCCTATCGTCCCAGATGTCTCAGATGTCCTATATGTCCCATACGTCCCTAATGTCGCGGACATCGCAGATATCCCATATGTCCCTAACGTCCCAGACGTCCCAGATGTCCCAGATGTCTCTAATGTCCCATATGTCTCGAATGTCCTAGGCGTCGTAAATGTTCCATTTGTCCCTAACGTCCCAGACGTCCTAAATGTCCCATATGTCCCTAACGTCCCAGACGTTCCAGCTGTCCCGTATGTCCCTAACGTCCCAGACGTCCCAGACGTCCTAGATGTCCCATATGTCCTTAACGTCTCAGACGTACTAAATGTCCCATATGTCCCTAACGTCCCAGACGTCCCAGCTGTCCCGTATGTCCGTAACGTCCCAGACGTGCCAGACGTCCTAGATGTCCCATATGTCCCTAACGTCCCAGACGTCCCAGATGCTCCATATGTCCCTATCGTCTCAGATGTCCCAGATGTCCCATATGTCCCTAACGTCCCAGACGTTTCAGATGTCCCATATGTCCCATATGTCCCTAATGTCCCAGGCGTCTCAGATGTCCCATATGTCCCATATGTCCTTAACTTCCCAGACGTCCCAGACGTCCTAGATGTCCCATATGTCCTTAACGTCTCAGACGTCCCAGATGTCCCATATGTCCCTAACGTCCCAGACGTTTTAGATGTCCCATATGTCCCTAACGTCTCAGACGTACTAAATGTCCCATATGTCCCTAACGTCCCAGACGTCTCAGATGTCCCATATGTCCCATATGTCCCTAATGTCCCAGGCGTCTCAGATGTCCCATATGTCCCATATGTCCTTAACTTCCCAGACGTCCCAGACGTCCTAGATGTCCCATATGTCCTTAACGTCTCAGACGTCCCAGATGTCCCATATGTCCCTAACGTCCCAGATGTTTCAGATGTCCCATATGTCCCTAACGTCTCAGACGTACTAAATGTCCCATATGTCCCTAACGTCCCAGACGTCCCAGCTGTCCCGTATGTCCGTAACGTCCCAGACGTCCCAGACGTCCTAGATGTCCCATATGTCCCTAACGTCCCAGACGTCCCAGATGCTCCATATGTCCCTATCGTCCCAGATGTCTCAGATGTCCTATATGTCCCATACGTCCCTAATGTCGCGGACATCGCAGATATCCCATATGTCCCTAACGTCCCAGACGTCCCAGATGTCCCAGATGTCTCTAATGTCCCATATGTCTCGAATGTCCTAGGCGTCTTAAATGTTCCATTTGTCCCTAACGTCCCAGACGTCCTAAATGTCCCATATGTCCCTAACGTCCCAGACGTCCCAGCTGTCCCGTATGTCCCTAACGTCCCAGACGTCCCAGACCTCCTGGATGTGCCATATGTCCCTAACGTCTCAGACGTCCTAAATGTCGTATATGTCCCTAACGTCCCAGACGTCCCAGACGTCCCAGAAGTCCCATATGTTTCATATGTCCCTAATGTCCCATGCGTCCCCGATGTCCCATATGTCCCTTATGTCTCTAATGTCCCAAGCGTCCTAAATGTCCCATATGTCCTTAACGTCCCGGACGTCCCAAATGTACTATATGTCCCACATGTCCCTTATGTCTCTAATGTTCCAAGCGTCCTAAATGTCCCATATGTCCTTAACGTCCCAGACGTCCCATATGTCCCTAATGTCCCAGGCGTCCTAGATGTTCCATGTGTCCCTAACGACCCAGGTGTCCTAAATGTCCCATATGTCCTCAACGTCCCAGACGTCCCAGACGTCCTAGATGTCTCATATGTCCTTAACGTCCCAGACGTCCTAGATGTCCCATATGTCCCTAACGTCCCAGACGTCCTAAATGTCCCATATGTACCTAATGTTCCAGACGTCCCAGCTGTCCCGTATGTCCCTAACGTCCAAGACGTCCCAAACGTCCTAGATGTCCTATATGTCCCTAACGTCCCAGACGTTCCAGATGTCCAATATGTCAATAAGATCCCATACGTCCCAGATGTCCCATATGTCCCTAACGTCCCAGACTTCCTAGATGTCCCATATGTCCCTAACGTCCCAGACGTCCCAAATGTCCCATATATCCCTAACGACCCAGACGTCCCAGATGTCCCATATGTCCCATATGTCCCTAATGTCCCAGGCGCCCCAGATGTCCCATATGTCCTATTTGTCTCTAATGCCCTAGGCGTCCTAAATGTCCCATATGTGTTTAACGTCCCAGACGTCACACACGTCCAAGATGTCCCATATGATCTTCACGTCCCAGACGTCCCAGATGTCCCACATGTTCCTAACGTCCCAGACGTCTCAGATGTCCCATATGTCCCATATGTCCCTAATGTCCCAGGCGTCCTAAATGTTCCATATGTCCCTAACGTCCCAGACGTACTAAATGTCCCATATGTCCCTAACGTCCCAGACGTCCCAGCTGTTCCGTATGTCCCTAACGTCCCAGACGTTTCAGACGTCCTAGATGTCCCATATGTCCCTAACGTCCAAGACGTCCCAGATGCTCCATATGTCCCTATCTACCCAGATGTCTCAGATGTCCTATATGTCCCATATGTCTGTAATGTCCCAGACATCCCAGATATCCTATATGTCCCTAACGTCCCAGACGTCCCAGATGTCCCAGATGTCTCTAATGTCCCATGTCTCGAATGTCCTAGGCGTCGTAAATGATCCATTTGTCCCTAACGTCCCAGACGTCCTAAATGTCCCATATTTCCCTAACGTCCCAGACGTCCCAGCTGTCCCGTATGTCCCTAACGTCCCAGACGTCCCAGGAGTCCTAGATGTGTCATATGTCCCTAACGTCTCAGACGTCCTAGATGTCCTATATGTCCCTAACGTCCCAGACGTACCAGACGTCCCAGATCTCCCATATGTCCCATATGTCCCTAATGTCCCATGCGTCCCCGAAGTCCCATATGTCCCTTATGTCCCTAATGTCCCAAGCGTCCTAAATGTCCCATATGTCCTTAACGTCCCAGACGTCCCATATGTAACTAATGTTCCAGGCGTCCTAGATGTTCCATATGTCCCTAATGTCCCAGGCGTCCCAAATGTCCCATATGTTCCATATGTCCCTAATGACCCTGGCGTCCTAAATGTCCCATATGTCCTTAACGTCCCAGACGTCCCAGACGTCCTAGATGTCCCATATGTCCTTAACGTCCCTGACGTCCCAGATGTCCCATATGTCCCTAACATTCCAGACGTCCCAGATGTCCCACATTTCCCATATGTCCCTAACGTCCCAGGCTTCCTAGATGTTCCATATGTCCCTAACGTCCCAGACGTCCTAAATGTCCCATATGTCCCTAATGTCCCAGACGTCCCAGCTGTCCCGTATGTCCCTAACGTCCCAGACGTCCCAGACGTCCTAGATGTACCATAGGTCCTTAACGTCCCAGACGTCCCAAATGTCCCATATATCCCTAACGACCCAGACGTCCCAGATGTTCCATATGTCCCATATGTCCCTAATGTCTCAGGCGCCCCAGATGTCCCATATGCCCTATATGTCCCTAATGCCCCAGGCGTCCTAAATGTCCCATATGTCCTTAACGTCCCAGACGTCCCACACGTCCTAGATGTCCCATATGTCCTTAACGTCCCAGACGTCCCAGATGTCCCACATGTCCCTAACGTCCCAGACGTCCCAGATGTCCCATATGTCCCTAACGTCCCAGACGTCCCAGATGTCCCATATGTCCCTAACGTCTTAGACGTCCTAGATGTCCCATACGTCCTTAACGTCCCAGACGTCCCAGATGCCTCGTATCTTCCTAACGTCACAGACGTCCCTGCCGTCCTAGATGTCCCATGTCTTTATTGCCCCAGACGTCCCAGACTTCCCAGATGTCCCATATGTCCCTAAAGTCCCATACGTCCCAGATTTCCCATATGTCCTTAACGTCCCAGACGTCCTAGATGTCCCATATGTCCTTAACGTCCCAGACGTCCCAAATGTCCCATATATCCCTAACGACCCAGACGTCCCAGATGTTCCATATGTCCCATATGTTCCTAATGTCCCAGGCGCCCCAGTTGTCCCATATGTCCTATATGTCCCTAATGCCCCAGGCGTCCTAAATGTCCCATATGTCCTTAACGTCCCAGACGTTCCACACGTCCTAGATGTCCCATATGTCCTTAACGTCCCAGACGTCCCAGATGTCCCACATGTCCCTAACGTCCCAGACGTCCCAGACGTCCTAAATGTCTCATATGTCCCTAACGTCCCAGACGTCCCAGACGTCCTTGATGTCCTTAACGTCCCAGACGTCCCAGACGTCAGAGATGTCCCATAGGTCTCATATGTCCCTAATGTCCCAGGCGTCCCAAATGTCCCATATGTCCCATATGTCCCTAATGTCCCTGGCGTCCTAAATGTCCCATATGTCCTTAACGTCCCAGACGTCCTAGATGTCCCATATGTCCTTAACGTCCCTGACGTCCCAGATGTCCCATATGTCCCTAACATTCCAGACGTCCCAGATGTCCCACATTTCCCATATGTCCCTAACGTCCCAGGCTTCCTAGATGTTCCATATGTCCCTAACGTCCCAGACGTCCTAAATGTCCCATATGTCCCTAATGTCCCAGACGTCCCAGACGTCCTAGATGTCCCATATGTCCCTAACGTCCCAGACGTCCTAGATGTACCATATGTCCTTAACGTCCCAGACGTCCCAAATGTCCCATATATCCCTAACGACCCAGACGTCCCAGATGTTCCATATGTCCCATATGTCCCTAATGTCTCAGGCGCCCCAGATGTCCCATATGCCCTATATGTCCCTAATGCCCCAGGCGTCCTAAATGTCCCATATGTCCTTAACGTCCCAGACGTCCCACACGTCCTAGATGTCCCATATGTCCTTAACGTCTCAGACGTCCCAGATGTCCCACATGTCCCTAACGTCCCAGACGTCCCAGATGTCCCATATGTCCCTAACGTCCCAGACGTCCCAGATGTCCCATATGTCCCTAACGTCTTAGACGTCCTAGATGTCCCATACGTCCTTAACGTCCCAGACGTCCCAGATGCCCCGTATCTTCCTAACGTCACAGACGTCCCTGACGTCCTAGATGTCCCATGTCTTTATTGTCCCAGACGTCCTAGATGTCCTATATGTCCCTAACGTCCCAGACGTCCCAGATGTCCCATATGTCCCTAAAGTCCCATACGTCCCAGATGTCCCATATGTCCCTAACGTCCCAGACGTCCTAGATGTCCCATATGTCCTTAACGTACCTGACGTCCCAAATGTCCCATATATCCCTAACGACCCAGACGTCCCAGATGTTCCATATGTCCCATATGTTCCGAATGTCCCAGGCGCCCCAGTTGTCCCATATGTCCTATATGTCCCTAATGCCCCAGGCGTCCTAAATGTCCCATATGTCCTTAACGTCCCAGACGTTCCACACGTCCTAGATGTCCTATATGTCCTTAACGTCCCAGACGTCCCAGATGTCCCACATGTCCCTAACGTCCCAGACGTCCCAGATGTCCCATATGTCCTTAACGTCCCAGACGTCCCAGATGTCCCATATGTCCCTAACGTCTTAGACGTCCTAGATGTCCCATACGTCCTTAACGTCCCAGACGTCCCAGATGCCCCGTATCTTCCTAACATCACAGACGTCCCTGACGTCCTAGATGTCCCATATGTCTTTATTGTCCCAGACGTCCTAGATGTCCTATATGTCCCTAACGTCCCAGACGTCCCAGATGTCCCATATGTCCCTAAAGTCCCATACGTCCCAGATGTCCCATATGTCCCTAACGTCCCAGACGTCCTAGATGTCCCATATGTGCTTAACGTCCCAGACGTTCCACACGTCCTAGATGTCCCATATGTCCTTAACGTCCCAGACGTCTCAGATGTCCCATATGTCCCATATGTCCCTAATGTCCCAGGCGTCCTAAATGTTCCATATGTCCCTAACGTCCCAGACGTCCTAAATGTCCCAAATGTCCCTAACGTCCCAGACGTCCCAGACGCCCTAGATGTCCCATATGCCCTAACGTCCCAGACATTCCAGATGTTTTATATGTCCCTATCGTCCCAGATGTCCCTGTTGTTCCATATGTCCCATATGTCCCTAATGTCCCAGACATCCCAGATGTCCCATATGTCCCTAACGTCCCAGACGTCCCAGGTGTCCCATATGTCCCTAACGTCTTAGACGTCCTAGATGTCCCATACGTCCTTAACGTCCCAGACGTCCCAGATGCCCAATATGTCCCTAACGTCCCAGACGTCCCAGATGTCCCATATGCCTCATATGTCCCATATGTCCTAGGCGTCCCAGATGTCCCATATGCCCCATATGTCCCTAATGTACCAGACGTCCTAGATGTCCCATATGTCCTTAACGTCCCAGACGTCCCCGATGTCCCATATGTCCTTAACGTCCCAGACGTCCCGGATATCCCATATGTCCCATATGTCCCTAATGTCCCAGGCGTCCTAGATGTTCGATATGTTCCTAACGTCCCAAACGTCCTAAATGTCCCGTATGTCCCTAACGTCCCAGACGTCCCAGACGTCCTAGATGTCCCATATGTTCCTAACGTCGCAGACGTCCTAGATGTTCTATATGTCCCTAACGTCACATACGTCCCAGATGTACCATATGTCCTATATGTCCCTAATGTCTCAGGCGTCCCAGATGTCCATATGTCCCATATGTCAATAATGTCCCAGGCGTCCTAAATATCCTATATGTCCTTAACGTCCCAGACGTCCCAGACGTCCTAGATGTCCCATATGTCCTTAACGTCCCGGACGTCCCAAATGTCCCATATGTCCCATATGTCCCTAATGTCCCAGGCGTCCTAAATGTCCCATATGTCCTCAACGTCCCAGATGTCCCATATGTCCCATATGTCCCTAATGCCCCAGACGTCCCAGACGTCCTAGATGTCCCATATGTCCTTAACGTCCCGGACGTCCCAAATGTACTATATGTCCCATATGTCCCTTATGTTCCAGGCGTCCTAAATGGCCCATATGTCCTCAACGTCCCAGACGTCGCAGACGTCCTAGATGTCTCATATGTCCTTAACGTCCCAGACGTCCTAGATGTCCCATATGTCCCTAACGTCCCAGACGTCCTAAATGTCCCATATGTCCCTATAGTCCCAGACGTCCCAGACGTCCTAGATGTCCCATATGTTCTTAACGTCCCGGACGTCCCAAATGTACTATATGTCCCATATGTCCCTAATGTCCCAGGCGTCCTAAATGTCCCATATGTCCTCAACGACCCAGACGTCCCAGACGTCCTAGATGTCTCATATGTCCTTAACGTCCCAGACGTCCTAGATGTCTCATATGTCCTTAACGTCCCAGACGTCCTAGATGTCCCATATGTTCCTAATGTCCCAGGCGTCCTAAATGTCCCATATGTCCTCAACGTCCCAGACGTCCCAGACGTCCTAGATGTCTCATATGTCCTTAACGTCCCAGACGTCCTAGATGTCTCATATGTCCTTAACGTCCCAGACGTCCTAGATGTCCCATATGTCCCTAACGTCCCAGACGTCCTAAATGTCCCATATGTACCTAATGTCCCAGACGTCCCAGCTGTCCCGTATGTCCCTAACGTCCCAGACGTCCCAAACGTCCTAGATGTCCTATATGTCCCTAACGTCCCAGACGTTCCAGATGTCCAATATGTCAATAACGTCCCATACGTCCTAAATGTCCCATATGTCCCTAGCGTCCCAGACGTCCCAGCTGTCCCGTATGTCCCTAATGTCCCAGACGTCCCAGACATCCTAGATGTCCCATATGTCCCTAACGTCCCAGACGTCCTAGATGTCCTATATGTCCCTAACGTCCCAGACGTCCCAGATGTCCCATATGTCCTTAACTTCCCAGACGTCCCAGACGTCCTAGATGTCCCACATGTCCTTAACTTCCCAGACGTCCTAGATGTCCTATATGTCCCTAACGTCCCAGGCGTCTCAGATGTCCCATATGTCCCATATGTCCTTAACTTCCCAGACGTCCCAGACGTCCTAGATGTCCCATATGTCCTTAACGTCTCAGACGTCCCAGATGTCCCATATGTCCCTAACGTCCCAGACGTTTCAGATGTCCCATATGTCCCTAACGTCTCAGACGTACTAAATGTCCCATATGTCCCTAACGTCCCAGACGTCCCAGCTGTCCCGTATGTCCGTAACGTCCCAGACGTCCCAGACGTCCTAGATGTCCCATATGTCCCTAACGTCCCAGACGTCCCAGATGCTCCATATGTCCCTATCGTCCCAGATGTCTCAGATGTCCTATATGTCCCATACGTCCCTAATGTCGCGGACATCGCAGATATCCCATATGTCCCTAACGTCCCAGACGTCCCAGATGTCCCAGATGTCTCTAATGTCCCATATGTCTCGAATGCCCTAGGCGTCGTAAATGTCCCATATGTTCCTAACGTCGCAGACGTCCTAGATGTTCTATATGTCCCTAACGTCACATACGACCCAGATGTACCATATGTCCTATATGTCCCTAATGTCTCAGGCGTCCCAGATGTCCCATATGTCCCATATGTCAATAATGTCCCAGGCGTCCTAAATATCCTATATGTCCTTAACGTCCCAGACGTCCCAGACGTCCTAGATGTCCCATATGTCCTTAACGTCCCGGACGTCCCAAATGTCCCATATGTCCCATATGTCCCTAATGTCCCAGGCGTCCTAAATGTCCCATATGTCCTCAACGTCCCAGATGTCCCATATGTCCCATATGTCCCTAATGCCCCAGACGTCCCAGACGTCCTAGATGTCCCATATGTCCTTAACGTCCCGGACGTCCCAAATGTACTATATGTCCCATATGTCCCTTATGTTCCAGGCGTCCTAAATGGCCCATATGTCCTCAACGTCCCAGACGTCGCAGACGTCCTAGATGTCTCATATGTCCTTAACGTCCCAGACGTCCTAGATGTCCCATATGTCCCTAACGTCCCAGACGTCCTAAATGTCCCATATGTCCCTATAGTCCCAGACGTCCCAGACGTCCTAGATGTCCCATATGTCCTTAACGTCCCGGACGTCCCAAATGTACTATATGTCCCATATGTCCCTAATGTCCCAGTCGTCCTAAATGTCCCATATCTCCTCAACGACCCAGACGTCCCAGACGTCCTAGATGTCTCATATGTCCTTAACGTCCCAGACGTCCTAGATGTCTCATATGTCCTTAACGTCCCAGACGTCCTAGATGTCCCATATGTTCCTAATGTCCCAGGCGTCCTAAATGTCCCATATGTCCTCAACGTCCCAGACGTCCCAGACGTCCTAGATGTCTCATATGTCCTTATCGTCCCAGACGTCCTAGATGTCTCATATGTCCTTAACGTCCCAGACGTCCTAGATGTCCCATATGTCCCTAACGTCCCAGACGTCCTAAATGTCCCATATGTACCTAATGTCCCAGACGTCCCAGCTGTCCCGTATGTCCCTAACGTCCCAGACGTCCCAAACGTCCTAGATGTCCTATATGTCCCTAACGTCCCAGACGTTCCAGATGTCCAATATGTCAATAACGTCCCATACGTCCTAAATGTCCCATATGTCCCTAGCGTCCCAGACGTCCCAGCTGTCCCGTATGTCCCTAATGTCCCAGACGTCCCAGACATCCTAGATGTCCCATATGTCCCTAACGTCCCAGACGTCCTAGATGTCCTATATGTCCCTAACGTCCCAGACGTCCCAGATGTCCCATATGTCCCATATGTCCTTAACTTCCCAGACGTCCCAGACGTCCTAGATGTCCCATATGTCCTTAACTTCCCAGACGTCCTAGATGTCCTATATGTCCCTAACGTCCCAGGCGTCTCAGATGTCCCATATGTCCCATATGTCCTTAACTTCCCAGACGTCCCAGACGTCCTAGATGTCCCATATGTCCTTAACGTCTCAGACGTCCCAGATGTCCCATATGTCCCTAACGTCCCAGACGTTTCAGATGTCCCATATGTCCCTAACGTCTCAGACGTACTAAATGTCCCATATGTCCCTAACGTCCCAGACGTCCCAGCTGTCCCGTATGTCCGTAACGTCCCAGACGTCCCAGACGTCCTAGATGTCCCATATGTCCCTAACGTCCCAGACGTCCCAGATGCTCCATATGTCCCTATCGTCCCAGATGTCTCAGATGTCCTATATGTCCCATACGTCCCTAATGTCGCGGACATCGCAGATATCCCATATGTCCCTAACGTCCCAGACGTCCCAGATGTCCCAGATGTCTCTAATGTCCCATATGTCTCGAATGTCCTAGGCGTCGTAAATGTTCCATTTGTCCCTAACGTCCCAGACGTCCTAAATGTCCCATATGTCCCTAACGTCCCAGACGTCCCAGCTGTCCCGTATGTCCCTAACGTCCCAGACGTCCCAGACGTCCTAGATGTCCCATATGTCCTTAACGTCTCAGACGTACTAAATGTCCCATATGTCCCTAACGTCCCAGACGTCCCAGCTGTCCCGTATGTCCGTAACGTCCCAGACGTCCCAGACGTCCTAGATGTCCCATATGTCCCTAACGTCCCAGACGTCCCAGATGCTCCATATGTCCCTATCGTCCCAGATGTCCCAGATGTCCCATATGTCCCTAACGTCCCAGACGTTTCAGATGTCCCATATGTCCCATATGTCCCTAATGTCCCAGGCGTCTCAGATGTCCCATATGTCCCATATGTCCTTAACTTCCCAGACGTCCCAGACGTCCTAGATGTCCCATATGTCCTTAAAGTCTCAGACGTCCCAGATGTCCCATATGTCCCTAACGTCCCAGACGTTTCAGATGTCCCATATGTCCCTAACGTCTCAGACGTACTAAATGTCCCATATGTCCCTAACGTCCCAGACGTCTCAGATGTCCCATATGTCCCATATGTCCCTAATGTCCCAGGCGTCTCAGATGTCCCATATGTCCCATATGTCCTTAACCTCCCAGATGTCCCAGACGTCCTAGATGTCCCATACGTCCTTAACGTCTCAGACGTCCCAGATGTCCCATATGTCCCTAACGTCCCAGACGTTTCAGATGTCCCATATGTCCCTAACGTCTCAGACGTACTAAATGTCCCATATGTCCCTAACGTCCTAGACGTCCCAGCTGTCCCGTATGTCCGTAACGTCCCAGACGTCCCAGACGTCCTAGATGTCCCATATGTCCCTATCGTCCCAGATGTCTCAGATGTCCTATATGTCCCATACGTCCCTAATGTCGCGGACATCGCAGATATCCCATATGTCCCTAACGTCCCAGACGTCCCAGATGTCCCAGATGTCTCTAATGTCCCATATGTCTCGAATGTCCTAGGCGTCGTAAATGTTCCATTTGTCCCTAACGTTCCAGACGTCCTAAATGTCCCATATGTCCTTAACGTCTCAGACGTCCCAGATGTCCCATATGTCCCTAACGTCCCAGACGTTTCAGATGTCCCATATGTCCCTAACGTCTCAGACGTACTAAATGTCCCATATGTCCCTAACGTCCCAGACGTCCCAGCTGTCCCGTATGTCCGTAACGTCCCAGACGTCCCAGACGTCCTAGATGTCCCATATGTCCCTAACGTCCCAGACGTCCCAGATGCTCCATATGTCCCTATCGTCCCAGATGTCTCAGATGTCCTATATGTCCCATACGTCCCTAATGTCGCGGACATCGCAGATATCCCATATGTCCCTAACGTCCCAGACGTCCCAGATGTCCCAGATGTCTCTAATGTCCCATATGTCTCGAATGTCCTAGGCGTCGTAAATGTTCCATTTGTCCCTAACGTCCCAGACGTCCTAAATGTCCCATATGTCCCTAACGTCCCAGACGTCCCAGCTGTCCCGTATGTCCCTAACGTCCCAGACGTCCCAGACCTCCTAGATGTGCCATATGTCCCTAACGTCTCAGACGTCCTAGATGTCGTATATGTCCCTAACGTCCCAGACGTCTCAGACGTCCCAGAAGTCCCATATGTTTCATATGTCCCTAATGTCCCATGCGTCCCCGATGTCCCATATGTCCCTTATGTCTCTAATGTCCCAAGCGTCCTAAATGTCCCATATGTCCTTAACGTCCCAGACGTCCCATATGTCCCTAATGTCCCAGGCGTCCTAGATGTTCCATATGTCCCTAACGACCCAGACGTCCTAAATGTCCCATATGTCCCTAACGTCCCAGACGTCCCAGACGTCCTAGATGTCCCATATGTCCTTAACGTCCCGGACGTCCCAAATGTACTATATGTCCCATATGTCCCTTATGTCTCTAATGTTCCAAGCGTCCTAAATGTCCCATATGTCCTTAACGTCCCAGACGTCCCATATGTCCCTAATGTCCCAGGCGTCCTAGATGTTCCATATGTCCCTAACGACCCAGGTCTCCTAAATGTCCCATATGTCCTCAACGTCCCAGACGTCCCAGACGTCCTAGATGTCTCATATGTCCTTAACGTCCCAGACGTCCTAGATGTCCCATATGTCCCTAACGTCCCAGACGTCCTAAATGTCCCATATGTACCTAATGTCCCAGACGTCCCAGCTGTCCCTTATGTCCCTATGGTCCCAGACGTCCCATACGTCCTAGATGTCCTATATGTCCCTAACGTCCCAGACGTTCCAGATGTCCAATATGTCAATAACGTCCCATACGTCCCAGATGTCCCATATGTCCCTAACGTCCCAGACTTCCTAGATGTCCCATATGTCCCTAACGTCCCAGACGTCCCAGATGTCCCATATATCCCTAACGACCCAGACGTTCCAGATGTCCCATATGTCCCATATGTCCCTAATGTCCCAGGCGCCCCAGATGTCCCATATGTCCTATATGTCTCTAATGCCCCAGGCGTCCTAAATGTCCCATATGTCTTTAGCGTCCCAGACGTCACACACGTCCAAGATGTCCCATATGATCTTAACGTCCCAGACGTCCCAGATGTCCCACATGTTCCTAACGTCCCAAACGTCTCAGATGTCCCATATGTCCCATATGTCCCTAATGTCCCAGGCGTCCTAAATGTTCCATATGTCCCTAACGTCCCAGACGTACTAAATGTCCCATATGTCCCTAACGTCCCAGACGTCCCAGCTGTTCCGTATGTCCCTAACGTCCCAGACGTCCCAGACGTCCTAGATGTCCCATATGTCCCTAACGTCCAAGACGTTGTTACCCCCTTTAACTACTATACGACACAACAAATAACGGCCAACAATGCGTTACAACAAAATGCCCCTCTGCGCTACTACTGCTCCAGAACCTCTGCCACCAAATAGGGGTAGCTAGGGAGTTTACGCTCGCGACCGCTCAGCCGCAGATAGGGAGGGTTCGAAAGTACGAATTACCTGTGATTCCAGGATCCTAGGGCGCCACGCCGTTGCAGCTCGTATTAATACTCCCCGTTGGAACGTGTAACGGCGAACCTAAAGTGCTTATTAAAGAAACCAGAGATTCGACGCAGTAGCAATTAAAAGACAGGGTACATATTTACACATATAATACCAACAATGGGTTCAATACATTCGACACAATATACATGAGGTTTAAGATCAGATTTGTAAACCAAAGACAAATGAAATTTAAAGCCCTATTTAGAATTTACTTATTAACTTCAATTGTAGTCAAACGCAACTATTGAAAATAAATTGCTGTCAAAGTGGCAACATAGGCACAACAATTCGGCCGCATCCTGTGAGGCAGGGTACGCCGAAACTAGAGCTATGCAAGCAAAAAGGCTAACTAAAACCCCGAATGTTAGCTTATGGTTTTAGGGTTACGTCAAGATTTCTAAGGGTTGAAGCCCGCTGTTACGGTTGTATGATCATACAGGCGCTGCGGTTTCTATGTCAAACACATCATGTTATCATAATGACCACTTAAAGCAATGGCTTGAATTATGCTCCTGACAAAGCTCAAATACAAATTATAAGGCTACCGTGAACGGCTCTTTAGCCACAATCTACCCTCAATAATGACAAGTTAACAAATTAACCTCTGCAATAAAGTTAATAAATTACATACAAATACAGCTAGCCCGTAATCTATGAAAGCTAATCTGTCTTAAGCTAAATTTACAACATAACTGAATGTTTTATTAGGTTACAACTAAAACAAAGCAAATGAAATGCAACCGCAACGAGTTGCAAAGAAAACGAAGTGGCACTGATCGCAGTTTAATTAATTTAAATTAATGAAAATGACGGGACATTGTCCTCGTGAGCATTTCCCCAAATAAAACCCATAAATATTTTCTACGTTGACAAAGCATAATAGCTGCATTTCAATTCATGGCAGCAACGACGCATTTAATGAACAGAAATACAATTGACAAGAAATCGTACAACACCTGGTTCGATGGTTCTTCAAACCTCCAGCGGAGAATTAAATGGAGTCCCTTTGGGTGGAAGGCTCCAATCGGCGGAGTCCTGCAGGTGAATTGCTCAGCCTGGCCCCCAGAGATCCGCACGGTGGGACAAACACGTGGTTTTAACCTCACCAAGAAAACATTGCACAAATTCGAGACAACATCAAGCAGGTTTCAGCGAGGTCGCTGCTAAAATCTGGTCCAGCAGAAAAGAAGTAGAAGTCGAAGTAGAAGAAGTCCCCTGTGTAGGAACGTCCAAATTAGAAATTTGCACTTAAAATGAACAAGATTACATACCAAGGATTAAACAGAATTTCGCACACAAGCATCTAGCGCTATGATCCCTGAGGACTTCTGCACAAACTACATTTCCCAGAAATGGGCGAACATCGGCCAAAAACTCAACAATTAGCACAAGACGAAGCGGGTACAATTACATCCCATAATGGACGCCAAACCAAATCGATTCAATTGTTTGCCAAAAATCGATAAACGTTAACATGGCCTCTAGCAACTAGCCAATCCGAGAATTTCTTACGTCAAAATTGACGAATCGGATCGATCTCAAGGATCATACACTAGCGACTAAAATGAACAAGGTTCGATTCAAAAATCGTTACATTGCGCGCCACCTCTCTCAAGATGCGAGAGCTTGAGGACCGAAATCTACAATGACATTACAGGCAACTCGGCTAACCGAGCACTAAGTATTGCCTAAAATCAGGCGCTCGAAGCTACTTAAAAATTGGGATGTAACAACTCCCCTTCTACTTCGATAAGGTGGAAAATTCCCACAATTTTACACCTTACAACTTAAATGTAATAAAAAAAAGAAAAGGAATAAGTAGAGGGAAGTGGATGGTTCTGGAACCTCCCCCCACCACTTGGCCTTGAGTTCAAGGCCAAGGCCACGTTCAATCCCAAGGTCACATGCAAGGCGAGGCCACGTGCAAGCCCAAGGTCATGTTCGAAGCGAGGCCACGTTCGGAGCGAGGCCACGTTCAAGGTCAAACCCGCGTTCGAGGTTGAGGCTACTTTAAAAAAATTCAAGGTCAAGATCGCGTTTACGGCCAAGGGCATAGAAAGAGTTAAGTAGTGCTTAGAACAGACTGCGCTTAACATATTTATTTAAAAAATTAGGCATGAAGTAAACGCTTAGGATACTTCATGTCTAAATTATGACTCGACTAGGATTCGAACCTAGGTCTCCCTGTATATCCGCAATCTGCAGCCGAGGGTATCTTTACCTCTAGACCATCGAGTCGGATAGAATATTTGGTTACTCATCCAGAGTACCTTCGTAGAGTGAAAGATACACATAATTTAATAAAAAAGTTATATTTAAGATGCACATACAAAGAGTAATTACAGTAGTGGCTAGACTAAATGATTATAATACCAACAGATTAAGAAATACGTTACAGACATACACATTAGAGCGAATAAAATAGTGCTTAAAACAATAGTAGATATACAGCAGGAATTATCCGCGGGCGAGAGCAGCTTCTTCAAGACATCAGGTTTATTTTTTAGCAAAATCGTTTGCCAATTCGTATCTACCGCATATGAAGGGAAATGGTATTTTATCTTGAACGTTAAAACGTTATGTTCAGTAAAGTTGTTCACTTCTATTTTAAAAACGGAAATAGTTGTCAAGGAACTGGTATCCATTTTACGCCACGTCACGTTGTGCACTCCATCATTGTAGGCGAAAGAAGCTGAACTGCACCGCGGCGGTTGAAGGACGTAGAGAATCCCATCATGAACTGCAGCGAGAGCAACCAAAAATTGTATTGGTAGCATGTTCAACAAGTCGATGGCAACTAGTGAATGGTTTGGCGCCGCACTTTGCATCACTTATGACAACAGCAACCTTTTGTTTTGTCGGCTACACCCGTTCCATTGTTGCCAGCTACTGGGGAAAAATGCAACGCATCAAAAAGTTGATAAGTCAAGTCTTCGATGGTTTGTATTTGCTGGTAGACCTTGGCAATTTTGCAGTTGGGTGACCAACGGAGGTGTTCAGATAGGGGTTTGTCATTGCGCTCCCAGCCAGAAATTTGAACTCCGCAGTGGAAACACTGTACACAATTAATCGTGTCGCTGATGCAAAAGAAACCGGCACCTGCTAGCGATTCTGGAGTTTGACCTCGACTCCAATCGCCGAATGTTCGTAGCCGTTTGGAGTAGCTCCCAAATTCTGGATGTCGAGGTTCTGAGCTCATGATGGCAACTAACTACGCACACGTTTGTGAAAGTTTTATATTCTACAATTCAAGGTCACAATCTCGAAACTTTAAAATAAAACCACAGAAATATTTCTAAATATATTTATTTCCAAGTATAAGTTATATATGTAACTTCCCCATCCTCCAGTAGGCCTAGGTACCGGTCCACTGGCTTGAAGATGTTGGTCTGCCACCACACAGCTGACGATCCGTCGAAGACTGCAGGCCACGTCCGTAAGGTGGTCGTCTCCGCTAGGGTCTCTCCTTGTAGGTTCAATGCGTACTCCATTGTGACCACTGCCTGGAGAGACCGTTGAGAGGATGCTGGAGGGCAACTAGCCAAAAACCGGCGAAATGACGGTAAATTTGTTCTGCATTCTTAAAGTTAGTTGCCATAGCTGCTTGATGATTATGGTAGGTGCTGGAGGATTATGATGACTGTTACAGAAAACAGGCAACTTAATATAGGAGCGTAGTCAAGGATGGGAACGTAGAAGGTCAAGGGTCTTACCTTGAGATTCACATATAAAGCGTAACGTTTTTCCACCACGGCTACCAGTCATCATGCCTGATATTGTTGTTGATGCGCTCTTTGAAGATGCTCCTACATTTTACAAGGAGTTTGAATACTTCATCACCTCCGAACCGAGACCTCCATCAGCTCGTCAACTCCAGGCTGTCGTAACAATAGACTATTCCATGAGTCTTGGAAGCGGGCGCCTATGGCAGTCGACCCTCCTGAGGACGCTACCCACCACATACGAGGGTGACCCATTCCTGTGGTGGCGGCGGCATGTAGAGGCCCCCATCCAGCGCTTTCTCGCTGGGCTAGCAGATGGGGATGTAGTGTATATTACTTATTGTTGGCTTAATTAAATATATGTATATAAAGGGGTCTGTGTTTTATTGCACTCCTAGCGACGTCTATGATTATTGATATTTTATAAGTAGAAGCCCACGCTTTCAGTATTCATATCCAGTTCGACGCTTGAGCAATGCCTATCGATAAATTTGGTAAACATATGCATGCGAATTCCACGTCACACCCGCAGGTGTTTGTGGTTGAAGAGCTAAGCGAGCCTTTATATTATGAACGAGATTTACAACTAGTATCCATTGCCGTCAATGATGATAGATGGTACATCCTAGCGCATGGTGACATCGAATATACTATTCCCTTCCGTGAAGCTGAAATAACAAACGTCTTACTTTATCCCGAAAATACCGAAATTTATATCAACAGGTTGGGGTCATATAACTTACACGAAATGATCGGGAAGACATTAAAAAAGGGTGATATGCTAAAATTTTGGGCAGTCAAGCCAAATATGTTATATGTGGAATTTCAACTCAAGGTTCCCATAATTGTTGAGTCCAAAAAGGTAGTGCAGTAAACATGACTTCAAGGTCGCGTTTACGGTCACCTCCTACCACATATAACCTTGGAAATGTGAAAATAAAAGCGCGTAGAAGAGTCGACAAGGGTAGTAGCATCCGATAGTCGTGCAGAAATGGAAGCCTTGTTGAAAGCTATTGAGGTAGTTCAGAGTAATAAAGCAAGAAAGCCGCAACCACTGTTCTGTCCGGAACTTCTGAATAGTAGGACGTACAAATTAAATAAATCAAGTTCTAAGTACGTCAGTGTAGGGTTTGATTGGAGTTCGCAATTTAACCCAAGTATTATAATACGGGGTGCCAAAAATGACTGGGTGCAGTTAAATGAATGGGAGTGGACAGCCCTGATTGCAAATCAAGGAGTGATTTCCAACTACTTCTATTCTCTCGACGGTGAGTGGCCTGCTCTGGAAATAGGAAAGAAGAGCATTGTTTTTGAAGCGATCCAGACAAGGAAAATAATCAAATTGGAGGAAGTGGGCTTGTCAGAGGTGCGTTTAGCGAGCGAAACTGTAGAAGAATTGTGGCGCTTGCAGAAACTCGTGGAAGCGCGATTCGCACAATTAAAAGCGTTACACTTTGAGAGTTTCTATAAAGAAATAGTAAAGGGTGTAGCAAACCTTTGTGGAGACTGTTTAGTAAATGTATGGTCTGTAGTGGATCAGCTGGAGGAGAACTCTGAAAAGACTGCGTGTATGGTGGAAGTGCTAACGTTCGCAAGTTCTATGGTAAAGTGCGACATCGAAGTGGAAGCCCTGAGTCGTCAGTTGGCAGTGTAGTCATGTGGATGAATTATAGAGAGGCTGCTCGACCGGCTGCAAGAGACGTACCTAGTGCGGTTGAACGATTAGTGAGTTCGTTAAAGGATTTAGCTTTCGAAGCGTCGCACGAAGTCGTATATGGGTTAGGACGTTCCGGATTCAGTGACGAAGAGTTGTATAAAAAAGAAAAACAGTACAAAAACGGTGCAGCTGTCGGTCAACTATTTTTAGACGGAGCCATAAATGAAGGCCTCCTTGTAGATTTAATGGATAGTCTTGGCCTAAAATGGCATATGTGTGAAGTAAAAGCCTTTATAGAGAGGAAGGAAAATGAAGAAGAGCGTGCAGTTTGACGACTCGAAGAATAAGATGTACAATTTGCATACGTGGACGTATGCGTTTCGAGAAGCTCGGAGAGGACGGTGGGAACGAGAAGCTGTGGATAGGTTGCGGTTCCATCGGAGGATACTTACTATGGATGAAGTACTGCGAGACGTCTTGTGCGCCGAACATAGGCGAACAATTTATGTAGAGCGCTTTTCCACTAGTACGTAGATGTTTAATCCGTGTAGTTAAACGGTATATATTGTAAACAAATAAAAACAATAAAAATTAAAAAAAAGGTTGTTTTATTCCATTATGTAGTGATTATAAATATGATACACGTTAGATAAAGCGCAATAACAAATCGGTTTGGAATGATATAAACAAGCGGGTTGTGATGGGGTGAGGGCCGGCCTTTCTTCCACTTCGATGATTGGGATGGTAGTAAAGCGGCGTAGAAAAGTTGCCTTTTCTCGACCTTTCACATATATTTCGGTGACACCTTGCAGAAGACGTCGTAAGATTGCAGGAAACATGTATGCTGGAGTAAATCCCTCATTCCAGTCGATGCAATGGTGATTAGTCATTACCCAGTGGGCTTGTTGTTGTAAATGAGGTGTTAAGGAATGGAGGGCGAAAGGGGGTTTAAAAATGTGGTGAGATACTGAGGTACCGTCGTAGGAGGCCAATTCTTTTGGGGTAAAGTGCTTATCGGACGTCTTAAAACCTTGAATATCGATAATGATCTTCATCGTATTAGGTATAGAGAGCATGGTCTAGTTACGCTAAAAGTCGAAGTGCAACTGAAGTGTTTTGCGAAATTACAGTTGTTTAACTGCTTTTGACAATGCGTTGTAAGTAAAAACCCGATCGTGAAGAACGAGACAATACGCAGTTGTGTTGGCTGGTACGTTAGCGGAAGTTTCAAATTCAACACGAAAAACGACAGCGTTTGCATGAAGGTAGTCTTTTTGATGGGAACAATCGATTACAACAATGGGCGCCTTGTCTGCAAAGTCATGGCGGGAGAAGAAGGGCTCATCGATTTTGCTATAATAAGATGATTGAAACTTGGAATACATGTCGTATAATGTTGCGTAATGATTGAGTGCATAATTGTTATGTAAATTGTCGTATGGGAATCGTTCGGTGTTCAGATAAACTCGGAAATTAGTAAGACCAATTTTATCGAAATTAGCATTGTCCTTAGCGATTAGCCCCGAACGACCTGATTGAAACCCTACGATGACATATCTGGGGGTTTGTAATTTTGTGCTTGTAGCGATAGCGTGAGAATGTTGAGTCACAGCATGAACACCGGGTATGATATGAAGCTGCCAGCTGCGAAATGCGACTTGAGTGTCAATATCTTTATCGATGTATTTGGTCAGGGCTAATTCTTGAGCAAGACCTGGAGTGATATGAGGAACCTTCCAATATAGTTTGTCAATCGTAACTTTAGCCGTCTCCCCTACGGTAACACTGAATACGGCGTCGGCATCGGTATTGCTGCGAATTAATACGAGTTCTTGTCGGATGTTAAGTATTACTTTACCATAATCTTCGGCGAATCCTAACAGCATTCTCAACGGTATGCAGGCACTAAAGTTACCTTCCTGATCGGTAATGGGAGGATCGCCGCCGGCAAACCAACCTGCATTTTGAAGCTTTTTAACGTCAGCGGAACTGTAGGACACATATCCCTTAAGAGTAGACGTAATACCAGGTTTGGTGACAGGGTCGACAACGACGCCATTGATTTCGTATCGGATTTCGCTAAATAAGTGAGCCAAACCATTGTTAAGGAATTTAGCCGTTGTAACTTCACCGTTTTCCTTCCGCAACTTTCCCTCTAGGTACAGATAGCTCAGGCCGGGAAGAGTTGACATATCTTCGGGAATTGGAATTCGAATTTCATCGTTATAGTCAAAACGGTTTGTATACGGTTGATATGTGTGCAATTGATTGCTAATGATAGAAGTGTCGACGAGGACTCGCTCTCCAATATTTAAAATACTCATTACACTATTGTAAAGCCTAAGGACCGCAAGAAGTCTCTGTTTGCTTTAGTTAGCTGCGTGGTGGACGAAGCCGTACTGATCTTACTAGGGTGTGGGCGACGATTCTTATAGGAAGTAATACAGGGGTGGTACGGAGTGGTGAATCGAAAACCCATTACAGTTTCTTTAAATGTAATGTTACCGTAACGGTCTCCTTACTAAAACTGACAGGATTATCCGATTGGTCTAGTATTTTAATAGTTAAGTTAGTGATCTGTTTCGTGCTGATCGGTAGATAGATGACAGGGTTAGGGGTTTCCACTATTTTGTACCCGGGTGGTACTATGGGAAAGAATTGGTGAATGATATGGCCGGGCTTACCATTTTTATATGAACCAACGGAGATGTTGCAATGAATAAGAATCGAGTTGATGTTCAAAATTTTCGTAACATGTTCAGCTGTGTGCCACCTATCTGCAGCATAAACTTTTTTCTCAAAGCCTAACATGTCCCGGATAGTATTGTCGCTTTGAAAGTCGATTGGAACGGTGGACTTTATTTCGGTTTTTAAGGTGTTGTTGTTTCCACGTAGCAGTACCTGTTTAACACCCACATCAGAATCGAGTTGGTTATGTAAAAATTCAGCAATGTCGGTAATTTCATATGCTCCCTCCGGTATAATAATAGGAGGTTCTCCAACAAGATGAAATTCATTGTTGGGAGGTCTAACGTTTGGAATAGTATAGTAGGTTTCGAAACTTAACAATCCCAAGACGTATTCGCTACCATCGTCTAAAAAAATGGGAGGGTCAAAATTTGCAGTAAGAACAGATGAATTTCCCGTAAGAGTGAATATACTGGACATGATGAAGCGCGGCACTTAAACTGACGACAAAAGCGGTTTTGCAAAGTTATATAAGAATTTGAGACACAAATGTCCACATGTGTATGATGCGAGTTTTTGATATCTATTAGAGTTGTACATAATTGTGTTGTTGCTACCATCGCTGCGAAAGTAGTTTACTAATTCGGGAGGAGGTTGTAAGCGACCTATGCTATCGAAATACAGAACAAATCGATCAGCTTTAACGTAGGCTGTCCAATGTGTGCCAGGTCCAACATCATCGTCTAAGTTAGTAACACCACATTCTCGTTGACGAATTTTGTCAGGTAGGGCATCTCGCATAAATATCCCCCTAAAATGGGGAATTTCTAAGCGTTTAACGTACTGTGCAATATCGATGTTCGTCAACGCTCGGCGTGGTAGCTTCAACGGTAGTTTTTTGACTGATACGGTCGTAGATATAGCCCTTTTCCTCGAGCAATGGATTCCATAGCTTTGTTATGTCGCTCTTTTTCCTGGAGATCCTTTTTAGAAGCCTTTGAGTCGCCAACCGCTTTAGCGACTGCTGCAGCACCGCCTCCGAGAGACCCCAATGCTCCTAATGCAGCAAGTATGGGTACAAGCGGCAATATACCTCCTCTCTTGGGAACAGGTACTACTCTAGAACGAATTCGGCGTTTCCTTCGCGATTTAAAAACGACCGCCCCTCCAATACGTTTACGCCTACTACACCTTGTACGCTTCCGTTTTCTAGATACCCCCGTACCAAATTTTTGCGCAATACCGGCAATAGGTAGTGCACGCTTTCGTTTCCGGGAGACTCTCACACCAACAGTGGGTTGTGTACGCTTCCGTTTTCTAGATACTCCCGTACCAAATTTTTGTGCGGCAATAGGTAATGTACGCCTTCGTTTTCGGGGGACCGTCACACCAGCAGTGGGTAGTGTACGCTTCCGTTTTCTAGATACCCCCGTACCAAATTTTTGCGCGGCAATAGGTAGTGTACGTCTTCGTTTCCGGGGTGTTTCCATAGCAGCAATGGGTTCTGTACGCTTCCGTTTCCGGGAGACTCCCATGCCGAGTTTGGTTTTCCCTTTCATAATCCCTGTAACAGCAAGAGCTGCCGCTCTTTCTCCAAGAGTAGAGTCTTTTGCTTTAACGCGTTCCCAAGCTTTCTGTGCAAGAACTTTATCCGCCGCGTGACGTGTCGAAAGATTGCTGGATTGTGAGTATGCGATGTCGTGTTGCTTGCAAGCCTCGTCCAGAGGGTTTCTTCCTCGATCACCTAGAGAAAGTCGTTTGTTTAAACGAGTGCCAGGTCCGCAAAACTTGTAATCTGGTATATGTAATTCGAAAGGCAACTTGTCAATAAGGGTGTTCAACAAACCGCGACCTTTCCGTCTTACGATTCGACGACGACTACGAGTTTTACGTCTAGTATAACTCATCTTAAAGAAACGCTCGTCGAAGAGCGACTGACGATGTGAAGCTCAAAGGGGTAGATATATACTTAGCACAGCGCGGTTAGAAGCTAGTTCGCCCCCGTCCGAAAACGATGAAGAACGTCAAACTTGTGAAACAAAAATGTTTGCTGCCGGTAGTAAATCATACAGTAAATTCCATGTCACAGAGGTTCAGACGACACGGCACTTTACTGGGTATAGGATGTAAAAGGGGGTTGATCATTGGTCCTTCCGGCTCTGGGAAAACCAATGCGATGATCAGTCTTTTGGTGCACCGCAATGGGGTGCGGTTTCACAACTTGTATTTGTATTCCAAAACCCTTGACCAACCTAAATACAAATTTCTGAAGATACTTCTGAAGTCACTAAAAGAAATCGGATTCTACGAATTCAGCGAGGGGTGTGAGGTTATCAAACCGCACGAGGCGAAAGAAAATTCTGTTATTGTGTTTGATGATGTGGCATGCGACACTCAAAGCATAATTAGAGATTATTTTAGTTTCGGACGTCATCGAAATATAGATTGTTTTTACCTCTGTCAGACTTACTCATCAATCCCGAAACAACTGGTACGAGATAATGCGAATATCATAATCGTATTCCGGCAAGACCACACCAATCTTAAACACATTTACGATGATCATGTAAACACAGACATGTCATTCGAAAAGTTTAAAAACTTATGTTCCCACTGTTGGATCAAAGATCATGGATTTTTAGTTGTCGACAAAGAAAGCGAAATCAACGCCGGTCGTTATAGAAAAGGGTTTGACAGTTATTTCACTATATAGGCATGGACCACTGCTGTACAAATTATTAGTCTACGAACAACGACAGTAATAGCAACATGGACAAACGGTTAGTAAGCGATCTTATTAAAGCTAGAAAGGCTGTCAGGCGGAAATATGAAACTTTAAAAGCAGATATCGCCGAAACTCAGACGGCTCTTGCGGAGCAATTTAAACCAATTTCCCAACCACTCACGGAATTGCTAACATCCATCAAGCAAGAAGGTGGTCAAACAATACAGCAAGAAGTAGGACCTATGCTGAGAACTATTAAACGGCGAGTGTCCACACCATCTATCCTACCCCGTCCGAGAAAAGGCAATACCCCCGTACGAGCGTCAACCCCCGACATTGCCATTCCCGGACCGTCGACTTCGACGTTGGTAACATCCACACCTAGATTTCTTGACAGAGAAGTATTGTATGAGAGTTTACCGGATGAGGAGCAACAGGTGGAGGCTCAAGAAGAAGCGGCAATTGAAACTTCGGTAGCAGAGGCTAGAGAAACCGTGCGACAAATGATGGAACCGGAAGTTCTAGGGGAATACCTGGAACAGTTCTCAGGGTTAGCTAGAAAATATATCGAGGGAATGATACGAGATACAGAGAGCAAGTACGATCTCCACTATGGAGTTCGATGGGACATAGACACTGATAAGTTTGCAATTGGGAATAAACAGCTTACTTTTGAGGGTCAGGACATGGTTATTACAGATCACGGCAATAGAATAGTATACAAAGGCACCCCCGGCTTTTACGAATTAATGTTCTTAAAGAAACCGATAACTTATACAACCAAAGACCGTGAAAATTACTATGACATAGTGAACCGATCCGCCGCAAATCGTAAGAACTACGATCCAACCCAACAGATAAGCGGCAACGCCGGCGCAAAATATATGAAAGTAGTACGCCCCCTGGCTACATCCTCCGGCATTAGACAACCTACCAGAGCCGCATCGAGGGTGCAGCGTACCGGTAGGGGATTATTAACAGTAACCAATAAAAAAGTGGAATTTGTTCCTTGGAAAGATCCAAATTCATTAGTGGATCGTCTGCGCATATTACTAGCCTCTCAGGTAGCGGGGCACACCGGCCATTCCAACGAAATCGTAAGCATTACCCAAGCTCTACGAGAAGCAAAAATAATTCACTAAGGCGAGTACAAAAGCAGAGCACCTATTTAATTACGATCAGAAGGTGTTAGACGACAGAGTAATGCCCATAGACAAATTTGGACGCCACTACCATAGTGCGCGCTACGGTTCTCATCGCAAACATATCTTTATGAAAGTTCAAAATGTAAACCGACTCCATATAGAGGTACCACTGCTGCTAGTGGGGCGTGGTTATGATGAAAGCGGATATTCCAAAATTTTCGGTAATAATGAGTACATTTTTCCTTTAACGATCGGTGAGATCATAAGTGTTCAAGTCAACGGACCTTTGGTAGTATCACACATCAACGGCATCAAACACGACACGCTTGTCGGTAAGACATTGCGGCGAGGAGATAAACTGAAATTCGAATCCATAAACACTAAGTTATACGTGCAACTGCTGCTTAAATGTCCCATAGCAGTCGATACAGCAACATTCGGCAATGAGTCCTAAGGAGGATCTAGTTGCAGAACTTCACAAACCAGCGCGAAGAAATTTCAAGAGACGACGGGTGATTCTCAAAGGATTGCATGATTTACTACAAGCGGATTTGGTGGAGATGCAACCATATGCACGAAGCAATAAAGGTTATCGATACATTTTAGCTGTTATTAATGCGTTTTCTAAATACTTGTGGGCTCTCCCGGTAAAACGGAAAACGGGAAAAGATGTAGCAGCAGCTATGCGAAAAGTTCTTGCTAATATGAAGGTATCTCCAAAAAACGTACAAACCGATTTGGGAAAAGAATTTTATAACAGCGATTTTCAAGCATTGATGCGACGTTACAAGATAAATCATTACAGCACGTATTCAACTATGAAAAGCAGCATCATAGAAAGATGTAACCGCACCCTTAAGAACATGATGTGGAAGCAGTTTAGTTTGCAAGGGTCCTACAAATGGTTGGACATTCTGCCCCAACTTTTAAGCAAATATAACACAACCAGGCATAGCACAACAGGTATGAGGCCGGCTGAAGTTAATCTTAAAAATGCCAAACGTCTGTTACACACCGTGTACAGCCACACAAAAACTGTAGATCCGACACCTCAAAAGTTTCATAAAGGAGATTCTGTACGCATTAGTAAATATCGTTCGATATTTAACAAGGGCTACACACCCAGCTGGAGCAACGAAATATTCAAAATAGCCACAGTGCGACTTACAAATCCTACCACCTACAGACTCACCGATCAGGAAGGGCAAGAAATCAAAGGTGGATTTTACGAGCACGAATTACAGAAAACCAAACACTCGGACGTATACCTGGTAGAAAAGGTGTTGAAGAAGAAGGGTAATCAGCTTTACGTAAAGTGGTTGGGATTCGATAATCGTCACAATTCCTGGATATCCAAAAACAATGTTGTATAACTTATTATGATTCTATAGAACTCTTTCAATAAAACACTTTTTTGTTTTACTACCATTTATTTTCTTTAAATAAAAACTTTTTATGTTTTACAGTAATTTATTATTGTAAATGCTGAACATGAGTGACTACAGTGTTAAATAACAAATATACTTGGTAATGCGGACCCAATCAGATTTTTTGTAAAATTTAACTTACTACCTCTATCATACAAGCTAGTGTTCTTAACCTATACTATAATTGCTATATACAATAACTAAACCTACAAAGTACAAGAAAGCCGTGTAGGACCTCTGCTGTTAAGTAATAACGAATACTGTTCCGCGAACATATTGCTACACCATCGTTTCGGCAATGCGCAGCAAGTTGTCTAGACGACTGTAATCATCTATGTCACGGTGACCCCAAGCTAAGGTTTTGGTAGTATTAGGAATAAGGAAGCGTTTATCATCTCGCGAAGAAAGCGCAACCTTATTCATTAATTCGGTGTACATAGTGTGTAAACGGGAACGAAACACATACATCTGACAAAATACAACTTCCCTCTTGTTTTCGACTACAGATTTATAAATTTCGGTGGTGAGGTGATTCCGAACAGCACTCTTTCTAACTCCCTTCGCCTTTTTGTCTTCTTTACCAACAGCGTTTACACAGTATGTTTTTGCACCGACCCCGTAATAGCTACACACAGCCACCCCCGCGTACTCATCCTTAAATTTGCCAACAACGGACTTGGTTCTCGAAATTCCATGCAGGCCATTCTTGTAATTTGATGTATCAAAGAGATCAAGGTGCTCTTGCATGTCGGCGTAAAAATTTTCAGTAAAAATTTCCAGGATGAATGAGTCCGTATCCGAATACAGTAGAGACACATTACGGCCGTATGTATGCTTCAAAAATTTGTAATAAAAATCGTACATTACCGTTTTCGAAAGATCTAAAACTGAGAAACCAACATAAATGGGTTTGTTATATAAAACCGATGTTCTGTTCATTTCCACTGCTATTAAATTTTCCCCAAACCGAATTCTATCTTTAAAGTTAGGTTTCGATATCAAAGCTTCTGCCCCCATTCTATTACCAATTTTCTCCCAATGACTAATTAACTTTACAAGAACCCTTTTGTCCACGTTTTCCATGGTTTTACCAAAGACGCTATTGTTAGCTAGTTTGAATGAATTTCGATGAAATTCATTGTCAGACTTGTTACGTAATTTTGTGTTTAAATCGATGTAGGATCTGAGCCAAGGAGATTGTCTAAACTTAAGTATTTTATGTGTTTTAACCAAAATCAAACCAGCCTCTAAGCATTGCCTCAAATTTCTGTAGTGAATAATATAATTGTGTTTGTAATACAAATTTGGAATTAATTTTGCATTTTTAAATTTTCCCTGTGGAGGCACCAATAGCTCGGGGCAAAAGGGAAAGTCATTGTGATCGTCATGTAAATTTTCGGGGTACCGCAAGTCAACTTCCAACACGTACCCAGTATCTGAGTCGTCCACAATTTTAAATACGTCAAAACTATCAATTTCGTCGTCAGTCAACCAAACAAAACCACCTTGCGGTAGAAACTGTCTCATACTATGGGCATACAAATTCGTGGCATCCAAATACACAATAAAAGAAGTGGGTTTGAAAGCGTCATAGTTACCCGCAAATTTATTGTTGGCAATAGCCTTTCGCCCGACGCAAGTACTGACTCCTCCACGAATACCCTTTCTAAAAAAGTGAAACATATCCATATCCGTCAACAGCTCCAACTCAACCCCCGTATATTTTAACATGGCGTCCCAACTTAAACCGGGGGCGGTGAAGTACTGCGCCGGATCTAAATTATATTGATTTAAATAAAAATTTCGAAAGTTTTCGAAAACGTCTGCCAATATAAACATGTCACATTTGAGGTAAACATCGGAATAGTCGCCCAACGTTTGACATTCGAAAGTTTTCCAGACCTTAACGGCGCGTTCGTAATCGACCTCAGTAATATGCGTCTCGGTTAAATGATCATAAAACTGAGCGATTGTGGGCAACGCCGGCTCGTCTAATTTTGTAAATGAATCCAGATACGAATAGGGAAACACACCTTTCTGTCTCATCAGTTCGAATTTGATGTCATGTCCGAATTACTTATGAATTTCAACACACTGATCATCTGATAATGTGGCGGCCAGCGATGCTAAAGAAGCACTTAAAAATCTGTAACTATCTAAAAATCGAATTTGCATATAAAGGTTTTTTCGTTTTCCGTCAACAACGACTTCATCTACCCAAAGACGTTTACCAAATGAAATATATTTTTCCTTATTTTCCGGAATGACATCAATGTCCTCGTTATTTTGAGCTAACTGTTTGACAAAAAGGTGGGAATCGTAATTTAAATTGTGAAAAAATACGGGAATAAAATTTGGAAGTTTATAATTCAGATTGCAATTGGAATGGGCAGCTCCCCGATATTCTCCGGTCAAATGGTCGTGATCGCGAACCTTTACGTCCCCCTCTCCAAAAGGACGATTGCAAATATGACATGAAGCAGCATCCTTAAAATTTTGAATTTCTTGCGGGGCCAGAGGCTTGAGGGGTACAACATACTTTAAACTGTTGGAATATAAGGCGCGAACGTCTCTGTCTAGACGCTCAACAAACACGTCCACAGCATCCTCGCCCCTATAAATTTCGAATTTGGATAGAGTATCATCAAAAGAACATTTCAAATAATACGCGAAAGAATACGGTTTGTGCTCGCACGTTTTGATCGTATATGGTCTTTCGCGATCCGGCTCCTGATCCCCACCATCGACAGGTGATAAAACGCCCCATCTGCTAGCCGAGCGAGAAAGCGCTGGATGGGGACCTCTACATGCCGCCGCCACCACAGGAATGGGTCACCCTCGTATGTGGTGGGTAGCGTCCTCAGGAGGGTCGACTGCCATAGGCGCTCGCTTCCCAGACTCATGGAATAGTCTATTGTTACGACAGCCTGGAGTTGACGAGCTGATGGAGGTCTCGGTTCGGAGGTGATGAAGTATTCAAACTCCTTGTAAAATGTGGGAGCATCTTCAAAGAGTGCATCAACAACAATATCAGGCATGATGACTGGTAGCTGTGGTGGAAAAACGTTACGCTTTATATGTGAATCTCAAGGTAAGACCCTTGACCTTCTACGTTCCCATCCTTGACTACGCTCCTATATTAAGTTGCCTGTTTTCTGTAACAGTCATCATAATCCTCCAGCACCTACCATAATCATCAAGCAGCTATGGCAACTAACTTTAAGAATGCAGAACAATTTTACCGTCATTTTCGCCGGTTTTTGGCTAGTTGCCCTCCAGCATCCTCTCAACGGTCTCTCCAGGCAGTGGTCACAATGGAGTACGCCTTGAACCTACAAGGAGAGACCCTAGCGGAGACGACCACCTTACGGACGTGGCCTGCAGTCTTCGACGGATCGTCAGCTGTGTGGTGGCAGACCAACATCTTCAAGCCAGTGGACCGGTACCTAGGCCTACTGGAGGATGGGGAAGTTACATATATAACTTATACTTGGAAATAAATAAATATATTTTAGAAATATTTCTGTGGTTTTATTTTAAAGTTTCGAGATTGTGACCTTGAATTGTAGAATATAAAGCTTTCACAAACGTGTGCGTAGTTAGTTGCCATCATGAGCTCAGAAGCTCGATATCCAGAATTTGGGAGCTACTCCAAACGGCTACGAACATTCGGCGATTGGAGTCGAGGTCAAACTCCAGAATCGCTAGCAAATGCCGGTTTCTTTTGCATCAGCGACACGATTAATTGTGTACAGTGTTTCTACTGCGGAGTTCAAATTTCTGGTTGGGAGCGCAATGACAAACCCCTATCTGAACACCTCCGTTGGTCACCCAACTGCAAAATTGCCAAGGTCTACCAGCAATTACAAACCATCGAAGACTTGACTTATCAACTTTTCGATGCGTTGCATGTTTCCCCAGGAGTAGATGTGGCTGGCAACAATGGAACGGGTGCGGCCGACAAAACAAAAGGTTGCTGTTGTCATAAGTGATGCAAAGTGCGGCGCCAAACCATTCACTAGTTGCCATCGACTTGTTGAACATGCTACCAATACAATTTTTGGTTGCTCTCGCTGCAGTTCATGATGGGATTCTCTACGTCCTTCAACCGCCGCGGTGCAGTTCAGCTTCTTTCGCCTACAATGATGGAGTGCACAACGTGACGTGGCGTAAAATGGATACCAGTTCCTTGACAACTATTTCCGTTTTTAAAATACAAGTGAACAACTTTACTGAACATAACGTTTTAACGTTCAAGATAAAATACCATTTCCCTTCATATGCGGTAGATACGAATTGGCAAACGATTTTGCTAAAAAATAAACCTGATGTCTTGAAGAAGCTGCTCTCGCCCGCGGATAATTCCTGCTGTATATCTACTATTGTTTTAAGCACTATTTTATTCGCTCTAATGTGTATGTCTGTAACGTATTTCTTAATCTGTTGGTATTATAATCATTTAGTCTAGCCACTACTGTAATTACTCTTTGTATGTGCATCTTAAATATAACTTTTTTTATTAAATTATGTGTATCTTTCACTCTACGAAGGTGCTCTGGATGAGTAACCAAATCTTCTATCAGACTCGATGGTCTAGAGGTAAAGATACCCTCGGCTGCAGATTGCGGATATGCAGGGAGACCTAGGTTCGAATCCTAGTCGAGTCATAATTTAGACATGAAGTATCCTAGGCGTTTACTTCATGCCTAATTTTTTAAATAAATATGTTAAGCTCAGTCTGTTCTAAGCACTACTTAACTCTTTCTATGCCCTTGGCCGTAAACGCGATCTTGACCTTGAATTTTTTTAAAGTAGCCTCAACCTCGAACGCGGGTTTGACCTTGAACGTGGCCTCGCTCCGAACGTGGCCTCGCTTCGAACATGACCTTGGGCTTGCACGTGGCCTCGCCTTGCATGTGACCTTGGGATTGAACGTGGCCTTGGCCTTGAACTCAAGGCCAAGTGGTGGGGGGAGGTTCCAGAACCATCCACTTCCCTCTACTTAGGACGCCTGGGACATTAGGGACATATGGGACATATGGGACATCTGGGACGCCTGGGACATTAAGGACATATGGGACATATGGGACATCTGAGACGTCTGGGACGTTAGGGACATATGGGACATCTTTGACGTCTGGGACGTTAAGGACATATGGGACATTTAGGACGCCTGAGACATTAGGGACATATGAGACATCTGGGACATATGGGTCATCTGGGACGTTTGGGACGTTAGGGACATATGGGACATCTGGGACGTCTGGGACGTTAAGGACATATGGGACGTCTAGAACGAGTGGGACATTAAGGACATATGGTACATATGGGACATCTGGAACGTCTGGGACGTTAGGGACATATGGGACCTCTGGGACGTCTGGGACGTTAGGGACATATAGGACATCTGCTGCGTCTGGGACGTTAAGGACATATGGGACATCTAGGATGTCTGGGACGTCTGGGACGTTAAGAAAATATGAGACATTTAGGAAGCCTAGGACATTAGGGACATATGGGACATATGGGACATTTGGGACGTCTGGGACGTTAAGGACATTTGGGACATCTGAGACGTCTGGGACATTAGGGATATATGGGACATATGAAACATCTGGGACGCCTGGAACATTAAGGACATATGGGACATATGGGACATCTGTGACGTCTGGGACGTTAGGGACATGTGGGACATCTGGGACGTCTAAGACGTTAGGGACATATGGGACATCTGGGACGCCTGGGACGTTAGGGGCATATAGGGCATCTAAGACGTCTGGGACGTTAGGGACATATGAGACATCTAGGACGTCTAGGACGTTAAAGACATAGGGGACATCTGGGACGTCTGGGACGTTAGTTACATACAGGACATCAGGTCGTCTAGGACGTTAAGGACATATGAGACATTTAGGACGCCTGGGACATTAGGAACATATGGGACATATGGGACATCTGGGACGCCTGGGGCATTAAGGACATGTGGGACATATGGTACATCTGGGACGTCTGGGACGTTAGGGACATATGGGACATCTGGGACGTCTGGGACGTTAAGGACATATGGGACATCTAGGACGTCTGGGACGTCTGGGACGTTAAAGACATATGGAACATTTAGGACGCCAGGGACATTAGGAACATATGGGACATATGGGACATTTGGGACGTCTGGGACGTCTGGGACGTTAAGGACATATGGGACATTTAGGACGCCTGGGACATTAGGGACATATGGGACATATGGGACGCCTGGGACATAAGGGACATTTGGGACATATGGGACATCTGGGACGTCTGGGATTTTAGGGACATATGGGACATCTGGGACGTCTTGGATGTCTGGGATGTTAAAGACATATGAGACATTTAGGACGCCTGGGACATTAGGGACATATGGGACATATGGGACATCTGGGACGCATGGGACATTAAAGACATATGGGACATATGGGACATCTGGGACGTCTGGGACTTTAGGGACATATGGGACATCTTTGACGTATGGGACGTTAAGGACATATGGGACATCTAGGACGTCTGGGACGTCTGGGACGTTAAGGACATATGGGGCATTTAGGACGCCTGAGACATTAGGGACATATGGGTCATCTGGGACGTCTGGGACGTTAGGGACATATGGGACATCTGGGACGTCTGGGACGTTAAGGACATATGGGACGTCTAGAACGAGTGAAACATTAGGGACATATGAGACATATGGGACATTTGGGACGTCTGGGACGTTAGGGACATATAGGACATTTGCTACGTCTGGGACGTTAAGGACATATGGGACATCTAGGACGTCTGGGACGTCTGGGACGTTAAGGAAATATGAGACATTTAGGACGCCTAGGACATTAGTTACATATGGGACATATGGGACATTTGGGACGTCTGGGACGTTAAGGACATATGGGACATCTGGGACGTCAGGGACATTAGGGATATATGGGACATATGAAACATCTGGGACGCCTGGGACATTGGGGACATATGGAACATATGGGACATCTGTGACGTCTGGGACGTTAGGGACATATGGGGCATCTGGGACGTCTGGGACGTAAGGGACATAGGGGACATCTGGGACGCCATGGACGTTAGGGACATATGGGACATATGGGACATCTGGGACGCCTGGGGCATTAAGGACATGTGGGACATATGGGACATCTAGGACGTCTGGGACGTTAAAGACATATGAGACATTTAGGACGTCTGGGACGTTAAAAACATATGAGACATATGGGACATCTGGGACGTCTGGGACGTTAGGGACGTATAGGACGTCTAGGAAGTCTGGGACGTTAAAGACATATGGGACATCTGGGACGTCTAGGACGTTAAGGACATATGGGACATTTAGGACGTCTGGGACGTTAGGGTCATACGGGACATCTGGGACGTCTGGGACGTTAGGGACATATGAGACATCTGGGACATATGAGACGCCTGGGACATTAGGGACATATGGGACCTATGGGACATATGGAACGTGTTACGATACTTTTGGAGTGCCCCCCGTAGCATTGAACTTTCGCTAGCTGAATTCTGAACTTGAATATTTATGGTTGGCTTTTGTCAATTTTTGCAAGCTTTAAACTAGGTATATTTAGCTGTATCTTATTTTTAATTATTTGTCTATAATTATCAAGCAGTTTGGTAAGCAACTCTTCGAAGAATTACCCATATTCTACTAATTAAATTTATTTTGGTCATATTCCTACAGATATTTGTATATGGCGTTTAGGCAACCCCTGCTACAAATTATTCTGCACTATTCTATTTTGTTGCTAGATAAAGGATATCACTCCTTGCAGTCAAATTTTTCAGGCTGTTTTTTTCGCATCTACTGGCCCAAAAATTTTGGAAAGTTTTGATAACTGGAAGCTGGTGGAATTTTTGAGGTCTTTCCCATTTTAAACTTGGTGCAGGCTGCTCAGCCGTGTGCTTAAATTTTTGAGCTAATTAGTATAGCTCAGCTCCGTCTTGATTTTTCGGAGGATCTGAAAAAGCACATGTGCCCTTAAGACGTTCGTATTTGATTTGGTTGTACTTACGTCCTTTCGCTTTTGCGGATTCGTTTGAGGTCAGCATTGCTTCTGCCCTTTCTTCTGGCTCAATTCCAGCGTGAGGTAAGATAAGGCCAGTTTCTTCTTATTTGGGACTTATTTGGGCGTTGTGCGTTATAGCCATTTACTGTGGACTTCGATTTACTGTGGGACTGGATTTACTGCCTGATGCCACTCATTCCCTGTGGGATCCATTTCCTGTCGGCTACGACCTTGGGAGAGTTCGGACGCTTCCTGCGAGACGTTGAACTTCCCCCTGAAGAGGCTTAGCATTCCTTGTTCGACGGCACTCTGCGGGCCTCCCAAACCGTCGCTTTCGGCCACTGTAACCATCGAATTTTCAAGGAGCTCGACAAATTCCCTGGTAGCTACGCTGGAGGGGTAGCACTACACTCACCTGTGATACAATCACCGCTCCCTAGGTCCGCTGGGCCTCTCGCTGCGTTTGCCGTAACCTCCATCGCTTCTGTCGTCCCCGGCCTCCGCACGCCAGGTTAGAAGCCAACATGTTTTTACTACAGGCAAGAAACTGATATAGCTATTTGTGCCTGGTGTATTCAATAGTTAGTTATTAGAATCTCGTCTCGTTAACAGTTAGGGCATGTATGATATTCTTGGCCTAGCAATGCTTTGTCGAGTTAGATGTTAGGGCATGTTTTTTTTGTATAATTTTAATGTGTTATTATGATAGGGCTATTACAAATTTCGAGCGCCCATGTTGTGCAGGCTACTGGTCTTTACTGAATCCTTAATCGAGCTTACCTGAGTTTTTGCGAAAATAGTTCTGCGGCTCAATCCCGTAGTAGCCTTCGGTTTTTAATTGGCCCCGAGCCACGGCTTCTCCGTGGAACCTACGAATTTACAGTTCAATTAACTCTCGTGCTGCTGCCCTACTTGCATTTAAGTGCAACCTGGGAAACTAACGTCAGATTAACTTACTAGAGCCCTGCTTCGGTGGTTCCGCTGCAGACTGGGGATTTGTCGGCTGCCGCGCCCCATCGAGCTCCCCTGCAAATCGTATGTTAGACCTTTCGTTTAGTTACTTCAGTTTTAAGGCAGTACTTACCGCATGCTGCCTACTGTTTGCTCGATATCTTCGGGTTTATCTCGACGCCATTTGCATGTCGGTCGCTGAGGTCTGACGTCATTTTTTTTGTTAGCGTGTCGTGGCTAGAGAACCGATTTCGGTAGCCGAGTGCTTTACTTGGGAGTCGCGTGAGCCCGTTAATTATCTTGTCGGAACTCTGTTTGCGGCGTTCGCGATTTCTCCGCGTTATTGTAATTTATTTGCGAGTTTACGTAGGTACAAGTTTGCCGAAGGTTTATTCAAGCGATTGCTTTAGCGTTCATTTATGCATCTGATGTATTTCCATTAATAAAACTGCTCTGTGCACTATATGGCCATATAACCTCGTAGTTTTTTGACATTAGAAATTTTGGATTAATTACTTTAGGATCTTACCGAGCTGATATTCGGGGTTTCACATCAGCTGAGCGCTTGCATAACCTGGCCCTGCTACATCCTGCCTCACAGGGATTAATTAATTTTTTTTTTTTTTATTTAATTTATTTAATACTCGCTACGCTCCGTTTATAACCGCGCAATGTCTTAATGGGTTAGCCCATTCTCAGGTCATAGTCACTGCTACTATTTGCTCGATATTTATATTTATATTTGTATTGATATTTATTATTGCATGTCGCATACTGTGTGTTTTCTTTGGTGTTGCTAAGAATATTGCCTGCTGTGATCTATATATATATTTAGTTTATGTTAGCATTGCACTATAGTACGTACCAATATATTTAGAATAAAGCTGTGATCTATTCATTGGTTGATTGGTTTATTTTTGACTTGCTGGTTTTTATCTTCGACCTTGTGTAAGGTCCGGCACGAGGAATTGGATCTGAGACTAGGACCTGGCGCCCACTGCTTTTTTTTGTATTCTCTTTTAGCATAGCTGGAACCCTGCGACCCTCGCGGCGAGCTAGCCCAATTAGGCCGATAGTTACCAGCCGGCAAAATAACTAATATAACTTTCGCCAAAAGGTAAGGCCGACCGTCTATCTTCCATTACAAGAAGATTTTGACGCCCAACGCTTTGGGGCCTTGAAAGGATTTTTGACTACGTCGTTGTTAAGGTACTTGGTGGTACTATAGTGCAAATCGAATTGTTAGGGTGTTAGAATTTATTATTGGCTAGGTGATTTACATTTGGTATTATTTATTGTCGATACTTGTTGGGTATTTACAATTGATTATTGCTAGTTATAGGTTTGTTTATTGCATGCTATTTACAGGTTTTGCTTGGGTTAGTTATAAGCCTAGTTTAAATAAGTTTTTGTGATCATCTTGTCCTGTTGGAACAGCAAGATGGTATTTAAATTAGATGTTAATCGACTGCTCGTCGATGAGCTCGATTATGAGCTTCGAGTTAGAGATATTGCCATTCAGGGCAACGTCCAAGACAAACGTAAATTACTCCGTGCTCGTATGAAGATAGATCTTCTTATGAATGTCACTTTCACTCCCGTGTCTTTCGATGCTACTGAAGAACTTGCGATCTGTGAAGACAAACTTTCTATTTTAGCTGCCGAAATTGATAGTTGCACCTCTAGGAACCTGGACAATGATGCCCAACGATTAGGTACTCGCCTTCTTCATGTTCAAGGTCGTCTAGGTCATATTCTAGCAGAACCAGATTCCGCTTCTAGGTTGGAGTCCTTGAAGGATAGATGCGAACAATTAATTGCCGCCTTGGAAGCGAAACTTCAGCTTCACGTTGATACCCAAGCTCGCAACGACACAACCGCTGCACCGAGTGATTCAAGCTCGGAGGATGGTTCGTTAGTTTTATCTTCGGAAACTCATATTCGCCCCCATAGCTCTGTTGTCACTACGTCTCAGGAAGACGCTGCCTTGCCTATTCGTCCTATTGCTAGCTCGGTTACGTGGAGTCATCCTTTGTCCACTTCACAGTTCTTTGCCCCTCAGCCTATTTCTAGTAGCTCAGCCATGCAGCCTGGCATGCACTTGGATTATCCGCCCTTTGCTAATGCTGTCAATCGTCGTTCTTCTGCTGCCGAAGATGTCAACCAGTCTGCGCCGCATAGACACACTTCGACTGCCAACTACTTAGCCATCAACAAATGGAGGATCACCTTCGATGGAGGAAATGGCTTAACTAGCTTTTTAGAGGAAATTGAAGAAACTCGCATAGCTCGAAACGTATCCAAGGATCAACTTTTTGCCGCTGCCATCGAATTGTTCACTGGCAACGCTCGAATTTGGTTTCGTTCCGTTCGCAACACCATTCGTTCTTGGGACGAATTGATCATCGCTTTGAAAGCCGCTTTCCTGCCTTGTGATTATGAAATCAGCCTATGGGATGAGATCAGTAGTAGAACCCAAGGACCTGATGAGTCCGTAACGGTCTACGTCGCTGTCATGGAGAACCTTTTTAGTCGCCTTTCTCGTCTACCTGTAGAAATGGAGCGCATAGAGATTATGCGTAGAAACTTGCAACCATACTTACAGGCACAACTGGCTCTCTACTCTCCCACGAGTATCTCGCAACTCAGACAACTCGGAAAGTTAATTGAAGATGCTAAGGTGCGTGCTTCGAGGTTCAAGAATCCACCTCCGCCTTATCAAGCCCTCGAACCTGACTTGGCTTATCACAAGCCCCGTTTTGGAGCTAGAGCCGCTGCCATTGAGGAAACTAGTTCCACTCCTAGTCCCTCTGCCGAAGAACAAGTCTGCGATGTTACAGCTGCTCGACCCTATGGTGTGTGCTGGAACTGTGGGAAGCCCGACCATCGCGTAGCTCAGTGTCCATCGCCACGCAAATTGAAGTGTTATCGCTGCGGTAAAGCTGACGTCACAATTCGTACCTGCCCTTCCTGTTCGGGAAACGGGAACGGAAGGCGTTAAGAGGCCGATTAGCGTCTTCTCCCGCCACCATTTCTGAGGCCAATGTCGTCTCCCAATCTCGAGAAACGGATCACATACCTACTGGACATCGTATTCTGCTCGATTTCATCTTAAGTCACGCCAGTAAAGATGAAAGGCCCTATCTTCGTGTTTCAATTTATGGCAAAGATCTACTTGGCTTGTTGGACTCAGGCGCGAGCCGTACCATTTTAAGTCGCCAAGGATGGGAAGTATTGAAGGGCGTTTGCAAATTAAGCTCTGTTAAATCTACCACCTGCAGCGTCGCCAACGGTGATAAATGTCATAGTATAGGTACACTTACCGTCCCCATCGTACTGAGAGATCGCGTGAGAACTTTCGAAGTCCTGGTTATTCCTTCACTCCCACATACATTAATTTTGGGCACCGACTTCTGGAAAAGGATGGCCCTTGTGCCAGACCTTCGCCATGGGGAATGGACCTTCTCCAAAGCCTCGGCTGACGAGCAAATCACAGCAATCCGTTCGACTGAACACCTCACGAACGACGAACAAGCTGTGCTTGATCAGACTATCAGCGAAGCTTTTTCCTTGATAGGAGATGGTGTAGGATGCACCCATTTAGTGGAACACGTAATCAAGACGGATGCTGAACCAATTAAGCAGCGCTATTATCCAATCTCGCCTGCTTTGCAAAAGCACGTGAATGAAGAGCTCGACGATATGTTAGAAAAGGGCATTGTGGAACCCTCAACATCGGCATGGTCATCGCCCATCGTTATGATAAAGAAGAAGGATGGTTCTTACCGTTTCTGCGTAGACTATCGGAAGCTCAACAAGGTGAGCCAACCTGATGCCTATCCACTTCCGTACATCAGCAACATCCTGGACAAGTTACGTGATGCACAATACCTGACCACGTTAGATGTCAAGTCAGCCTACTTTCAGGTGCCGGTTTCTGTCGCTAGCCGTCCGCTAACCGCCTTCACTGTCCCTAATCGTGGGTTGTACCAATTTTGTCGCCTCCCGTTCGGCCTTCATACCGCCCCGGCGACTTGGCAACGTCTTATCGACCGAGTTATTGGTGCCGACCTAGAACCTTACGCTTTCACATACTTGGATGACGTTATTATCTGCACTCCTACCTTCGAAAAACACCTGGAGGTCTTGAAGGAAGTCATATCTAGGATTGCCAAGGCCGGCCTAACTTTGAACCGGGAGAAGTGTCACTTTTGTAAGCCCGAATTGAAGTACCTGGGGTATGTCGTCAACTCCAATGGTCTGCTTGTCGACCCGGAAAAGGTCGCAGCCATCTTGAACATCCCTAACCCCAAGACGGTCCCAGAGGTTAGAAGAATATTGGGAATGGCATCTTGGTACCGGCGCTTTGTACCTAACTTTTCGTCCGTAGTGTCACCTATGACTCGCTTGCTTCGCAAGAACCAGAAGTTTGTTTGGTCTGAGGAATGTCAAACCGCATTTGACACCATCAAAGACTGCCTCGTCTCGGCCCCTGTGCTCTCTTGCCCAGATTTCAGTCGGCCCTTCACCATTCAGACGGACGCCTCTGGTTATGGACTCGGAGCCGTCTTGTCCCAGACGTATCCTGAGGGAGAGAAGGTCGTCTGCTATATAAGCCGTTCACTCACGAAGAATGAGCAGAAGTTCAGCACAACGGAACGTGAATGTCTCGCGGTACTCTTCGCCATCGAAAAACTTCGCCCGTACATCGAGGGAACTAAGTTCGACGTCGTGACCGACCACTACGCCCTCAAGTGGTTGCATAATATTAAAGACCCCATAGGACGCATTGCGCGTTGGGCCATACGCCTACAACAATATAATTTCAATGTTATCCATCGCAAAGGCAAAGACAATGTCGTACCTGACGCTCTATCCAGGTCCGTACCTATTGTCGATGAGGTCACTGAGGACGATGATGTTCAAGACCGTTGGTATGCTCGGATGCGCCTAAAAATCCGAAACGATCCACAGCACTATCCTGCTTGGCGCGAGTCGAATTTGCAACTTTATAAACACGTGAGAAGCCCATACCCGGAACTCGTGCAGGCCGATGAAGACTGGAAAATGGTTCTACCTAAGGACAAACGTTCAGAAATACTACGACGTAATCATGATGATCCTACCTCAGGACATCTTGGCGTTTCGAAAACCTTAGGTCGCATAGCTCACAGGTACTACTGGCCCAAGATGCGAACGGACGTTCTGCGCTACATTCGCAACTGCAAGGTGTGTTTCCGCACTAAGCCTGACCAACGACCACCCGCTGGACATATGGGAGGTCACACAAACATCTTGAAGCCCTGGGAGGTCATCTGTATGGACCTCATAGGACCTCTACCTCGTTCTTCTCGGGGATACCAGTATATACTTGTAGTGGCTGATTGCTTCACTAAACTTCCTCTTGTATTTCCCTTTCGTAAGGCTACGGCCGCTGCAGTCGTACGTCACGTTGAAGAAAACGTGTTTTTATTGTTTGGCGCTCCGAAGAGAATTATCTGCGACAATGGTGTCCAGTTCAAGAGTCGCGAATTTACTGCCTTGGCTAGGAACTATGGCTGCAGAATAGCGTTTACAGCGTTGTATCACCCTCAGGCAAATCCAACGGAACGCATCAATCGTGTTCTGAAAACAATGCTTACAGCGTACGTGTCCGACAAACAACGTGAGTGGGATAAATACTTACAACAAGTCGCTTGTGCCATAAGAACCTCCAAGCATGATGTCACTGGTCATAGCCCCTACTTTTTGAATTTTGGCCTAGAAATTACACTCGACGGGAATCCTGAAGAAAGACCTGAAGATGAAGGTCCCGAACTTCGTGTCATCAGGGATGAAAACCCCAATATAAGAGCCCAAGCGCTGCAACGGTTGTACAAAGAAGTAAAAGTTCGTCTTGCTAGGGCCTACGATCGCTCGAAGGTCTACTACAACCTGCGAAGACGACCTGATGAATATCAGATAGGCAACTCCGTTTGGAGAAGAAACTTCACGCAATCGGATGCTGCTAATCACTATACTGCTAAATTGGCACCCAAGTTCATTGGACCCTTTATAGTTCATAAGAAATTGTCTCGCTTCATTTTTCAACTTAAGGATACGGACGGTCGTTTGCGTGGGAATTGGCATGCCAAAGACTTGAAGCTCAATAACGCTGTCGACGATAATGATGATTTGGCTTAGTCTACGTCTTTTTGGGAGGTTGGTTTGGGTACGTCGGACGGAATCTTGGGACCCAACTCACCTTTCCTTTTTCTCGAATTGGAGTCCCGACCTAAACATCTGGTCCCTTCATTTCTCGCATCTTTCTCTGTCTCATTTTTTTTCTTGTTTGAAAGGGAAATTCCCTCTTTTTGCTGTGTTCGTTTTCTTTATACTTCGTGTTATTTTGGATATCCGTTCTATCTTCCGTCATTTGGAGATAGCTTCAGTGCTGTAGGTCGATCCTGGGCCTAAGTACTTAACCCTTGGTTGAGGTTGGTTTTCCTTTCCCTTCCTTCTTCTGTGTCGTTCGCTTTCCTGTCTCCCACTCCGCATCTTTCCGAGGTGTTTGCGTTTCGGGTGCATCTTTGTTGCAACCTGACGTAACCTTCCCTTCCACCGGCGCAGCTCACATCATCTTGCAGCGACGGAAGAGGTTGGTGTCTAGTTGTCTTCGATGATGTGCTTGAACTCTTACATCCTCTCTTCCTGTCTACTTCTTTAGATCCTCTGTTTCTTCCCTTTGCATTTCTCTCCAGCAGGCATCGTTTTTTTTTGGGCAATTCGGTTTTGATGGCATTTGTATGGTCGGGTAAATCTGGAGTGATTTACCCTCCTTTTTGTTGGGGGAGGATTTGTTACGATACTTTTGGAGTGCCCCCCGTAGCATTGAACTTTCGCTAGCTGAATTCTGAACTTGAATATTTATGGTTGGCTTTTGTCAATTTTTGCAAGCTTTAAACTAGGTATATTTAGCTGTATCTTATTTTTAATTATTTGCCTATAATTATCAAGCAGTTTGGTAAGCAACTCTTCGAAGAATTACCCATATTCTACTAATTAAATTTATTTTGGTCATATTCCTACAGATATTTGTATATGGCGTTTAGGCAACCCCTGCTACAAATTATTCTGCACTATTCTATTTTGTTGCTAGATAAAGGATATCACTCCTTGCAGTCAAATTTTTCAGGCTGTTTTTTTCGCATCTACTGGCCCAAAAATTTTGGAAAGTTTTGATAACTGGAAGCTGGTGGAATTTTTGAGGTCTTTCCCATTTTAAACTTGGTGCAGGCTGCTAGTGCCTCAGCCGTGTGCTTCAATTTTTGAGCTAATTAGTATAGCTCAGCTCCGTCTTGATTTTTCGGAGGATCTGAAAAAGCACATGTGCCCTTAAGACGTTCGTATTTGATTTGGTTGTACTTACGTCCTTTCGCTTTTGCGGATTCGTTTGAGGTCAGCATTGCTTCTGCCCTTTCTTCTGGCTCAATTCCAGCGTGAGGTAAGATAAGGCCAGTTTCTTCTTATTTGGGACTTATTTGGGCGTTGTGCGTTATAGCCATTTACTGTGGACTTCGATTTACTGTGGGACTGGATTTACTGCCTGATGCCACTCATTCCCTGTGGGATCCATTTCCTGTCGGCTACGACCTTGGGAGAGTTCGGACGCTTCCTGCGAGAGGTTGAACTTCCCCCTGAAGAGGCTTAGCATTCCTTGTTCGACGGCACTCTGCGGGCCTCCCAAACCGTCGATTTCGGCCCCTGTAACCATCGAATTGTCAAGGAGCTCGACAAATTCCCTGGTAGCTACGCTGGAGGGGTAGCACTGCACTCACCTGTGATACAATCACCGCTCCCTAGGTCCGCTGGGCCTCTCGCTGCGTTTGCCGTAACCTCCATCGCTTCTGTCGTCCCCGGCCTCCGCACGCCAGGTTAGAAGCCGACATGTTTTTACTACAGGCAAGAAACTGATATAGCTATTTGTGCCTGGTGTATTCCATAGTTAGTTATTAGAATCTCGTCTCGTTAACAGTTAGGGCATGTATGATATTCTTGGCCTAGCAATGCTTTGTCGAGTTAGATGTTAGGGCATGTTTTTTTTGTATAATTTTAATGTGTTATTATGATAGGGCTATTACAAATTTCGAGCGCCCATGTTGTGCAGGCTACTGGTCTTTACTGAATCCTTAATCGAGCTTACCTGAGTTTTTGCGAAAATAGTTCTGCGGCTCAATCCCGTAGTAGCCTTCGGTTTTTAATTGGCCCCGAGCCACGGCTTCTCCGTGGAACCTACGAATTTACAGTTCAATTAACTCTCGTGCTGCTGCCCTGCTTGCATTTATGTGCAACCTGGGAAACTAACGTCAGATTAACTTACTAGAGCCCTGCTTCGGTGGTTCCGCTGCAGACTGGGGATTTGTCGGCTGCCGCGCCCCATCGAGCTCCCCTGCAAATCGTATGTTAGACCTTTCGTTTAGTTACTTCAGTTTTAAGGCAGTACTTACCGCATGCTGCCTACTGTTTGCTCGATATCTTCGGGTTTATCTCGACGCCATTTGCATGTCGGTCGCTGAGGTCTGACGTCATTTTTTTTGTTAGCGTGTCGTGGCTAGAGAACCGATTTCGGTAGCCGAGTGCTTTACTTGGGAGTCGCGTGAGCCCGTTAATTATCTTGTCGGAACTCTGTTTGCGGCGTTCGCGATTTCTCCGCGTTATTGTAATTTATTTGCGAGTTTACGTAGGTACAAGTTTGCCGAAGGTTTATTCAAGCGATTGCTTTAGCGTTCATTTATGCATCTGATGTATTTCCATTAATAAAACTGCTCTGTGCACTATATGGCCATATAACCTCGTAGTTTTTTGACATTAGAAATTTTGGATTAATTACTTTAGGATCTTACCGAGCTGATATTCGGGGTTTCACAATCAGCTGAGCGCTTGCATAACCTGGCCCTGCTACATCCTGCCTCACAGGGATTAATTAATTTATTATTTTTTTTATTTAATTTATTTAATACTTGCTACGCTCCGTTTTTAACCGCGCAATGTCTTAATGGGTTAGCCCATTCTCAGGTCATAGTCACTGCTACTATTTGCTCGATATTTATATTTATATTTGTATTGATATTTATTATTGCATGTCGCATACTGTGTGTTTTCTTTGGTGTTGCTAAGAATATTGCCTGCTGTGATCTATATATATTTAGTTTATATTAGCATTGCACTATAGTACGTACCAATATATTTAGAATAAAGCTGTGATCTATTCATTGGTTGATTTGTTTATTTTTGACTTGCTGGTTTTTATCTTCGACCTTGTGTAAGGTCCGGCACGAGGAATTGGATCTGAGACTAGGACCTGGCGCCCACTCATTTTTTTTTGTATTCTCTTTTAGCATAGCTGGAACCCTGCAACCCTCGCGGCGAGCTAGCCCAATTAGGCCGATAGTTACCAGCCGGCAAAATAACTAATATAACTTTCGCCAAAAGATAAGGCCGACCGTCTATCTTCCATTACAAACGCCTAGGACATTATGGACATGTAGGACATATGGGACATCTGGGACGTCTGGGACGTTAGAGACATATAGGACGTCTAGGACGTCTGGGACGTTAGGGACATATTGGACATCTAGGACGTCTGGGACGTTAAAGACATATGGGACATCTGGGACGTCTGGGACGTTAAGGACATATGGGACATCTAGGACGTCTGGGACGTTAGGGTCATACGGGACATCTGGGACGTCTGGGACGTTAGGGACATATGGGACATCTGGGACATATGAGACGCCTGGGACATTAGGGACATATGAGACCTATGGGACATATGGAACGCCTAGGACATTAGGGACATGTGAGACATATGGGACATCTGGGACGTCTGGGACGTTAGGAACATATGGGACATCTGGGACGTCTGGGACGTCTGGGACGTTAGGGACATATGGGACATTTGGGACGTCTGGGACGTTAAGGACATATGGGACATCTGGGACGCCTGGGACGTTAGGGACATATAGGACATCTAAGACGTCTGGGACGTTAGGGACATATGAGACATCTAGGACGTCTAGGACGTTAAAGACATATGGAACATCTGGGACGTCTGGGACGTTAGGGACATACAGGAAATCTAGGACGTCTGAGACGTTAAGGACATATGAGACATTTAGGACGCCTGGGACATTAGAAACATATGGGACATATGGGACATCTGGGACGCCTGAGGCATTAAGAACATGTGGGACATATGGGTCATCTGGGACGTCTGGGACGTTAAGGACATATGGGACATCTAGGACGTCTGGGACGTTAGAGGCATATAGGACATCTAGGACGCCTGGGAAGTTAGGGACATATGGGACATCTAGGACGTCTGGGACGTTAAAGACATATGGGACATCTGGGACGTCTGGGACGTTAAGGACATATGGGACATCTAGGACGTCTGGCACGTTAGGGTCATATGGGACATCTGGGACGTCTGGGACGTTAGGGACATATGGGACATCTGGGACATATGGGACGCCTGGGACATTAGGGACATATGGGACGCCTAGGACATTAGGGACATGTGGGACATATGGAACATCTGCGACGTCTGGGACGTTAGGGACATATGGGACATCTGGGACGTCTGGGACGTCTCGGACGTTAAGGACATATGAGACATTTAGGACGCCTGGGACATTAGGGACATATGGGACATATGGGACATCTGGGACGCCTGGGACATTAAGGACATATGGGACATATGGGACATCTGAGACGTCTGGGACGTCTGGGACGTTAGGGACATACGGGACAGCTGGGACGCTTGGGACGTTAGGGACATATGGGACAATTAGGACGTCTGGGACGTTAGAGACATATGGAACATCTACGTCGCCTGGGTCATTAGAGACATAAGGGACATATGGGATATCTGTGACGTCTGGGACGTTAGGGACATATGGAACATCTGGGACGTGTGGGACGTTAAGGACATATGAGAGATTTAGGATGCCTTGGACATTAGGGACATATGGGACATCTGGGACGTCTAAAACATTAGGGACATATGAAACATATGGGACATCTGAGACGTCTGGGACGTTAGGGACATATAGGACATTTGGGACGTCTGGGACGTTAAGGACATATGGGACATTTAGGACGCCTGAGACATTAGGGACATATGGGACCTATGGGACATATGGGACGCCTGGGACATAAGGGACATTTGGGACATGGGACATCTGGGACGTCTTGGATGTCTGGGATGTTAAGGACATATGGGACATTTAGGACGCCTGAGACATTAGGGACATATAAGACATCTGGAACATATGGGTCATCTGGGACGTCTGGGACATTAGGGACATATGGGACATATGGGACATCTTGGACGTCTGGGACGTTAGGAACATATGGGACCTCTGGGACGTCTGGGACGTTAGGGACATATAGGACATCTGCTACGTCTGGGACGTTAAGGACATATGGGACATCTAGGACGTCTGGAACGTCTGGGACGTTAAGGAAATATGAGACATTTAGGACGCCTGGGACATTAGGGACATATGGGACATATGGGACATTTGGGACGTCTAGGACGTTAAGGACATATGGGACATGTGGGCCGTCTGGGACATTAGGGATATATGGGACATATGGGACATCTTGGACGTCTGGGACGTTAGGAACATATGGGACCTCTGGGACGTCTGGGACGTTAGGGACATATAGGACATCTGCTACGTCTGGGACGTTAAGGACATATGGGACATCTAGGACGTCTGGAACGTCTGGGACGTTAAGGAAATATGAGACATTTAGGACGCCTGGGACATTAGGGACATATGGGACATATGGGACATTTGGGACGTCTGGGACGTTAAGGACATATGGGACATGTGGGCCGTCTGGGACATTAGGGATATATGGGACATATGAAACATCTGGGACGCCTGGGACATTAGGGACATATGGGACATCTGTGACGTCTGGGACGTTAGGGACATATGGGACATCTGGGACTTCTGGGACGTTAGAGACATTTGGGACATCTGGGACGCCTGGGACGTTAGGGACATATGGGACATATGGGACATCTGTGACGTCTGGGAAGTTAGGGACATATGAGACATTTAGGACGCCTGGGACATTAGGGACATATGGGACATATGGGACATCTGGGACGCATGGGACATTAAGGACATATGGGACATATGGGACATCTGGGACGTCTGGGACTTTAGGGACATATGGGACATCTTTGACGTCTGGGACGTTAAGGACATATGGGACATCTAGGACGTCTGGGACGTCTGGGACGTTAAGGACATATGGGGCATTTAGGATGCCTGAGACATTAGGGACATATGAGACATCTGGAACATATGGGTCATCTGGGACGTCTGGAACGTTAGGGACATATGGGACATCTGGGACGTCTGGGACGTTAAGGACATATGGAACCTCTAGAACGAGTGGGACATTAGGGACATATGAAACATATGGGACATCTGGGACGTCTGGGACGTTAGGGACATATGGGACCTCTGGGACGTCTGGGACGTTAGGGACATATAGGACATTTGCTACGTCTGGGACGTTAAGGACATATGGGACATCTAGGACGTCTGGGACGTCTGGGACGTTAAGGAAATGTGAGACATTTAGGACGCCTAGGACATTAGGGACATATGGGACATATGGGACATTTGGGACGTCTGGGACGTTAAGGACATATGGGACATCTGGGACGTCTGGGACATTAGGGATATATGGGACATATGAAACATCTGGGACGCCTGGGACATTGGGGACATATGGAACATATGGGACATCTGTGACGTCTGGACGTTAGGGACATATGGGGCATCTGGGACGTCTGGGACGTTAGGGACATATGGGACATCTGGGACGCCATGGACGTTAGGGACATATGGGACATATGGGACATCTGCGACGCCTGGGGAATTAAGGACATGTGGGACATATGGGACATCTAGGACGTCTGGGACGTTAAAGACATATGAGACATTTAGGACGTCTGGGACGTTAAAGACATATGAGACATTTAGGACGTCTGGGACGTTAGGGTTACACGGGACATCTGCGACGTCTGGGACGTTAAGGACATATGGGACATCTGGGACATATGAGACGCCTGGGACATTAGGGACATATGGGACCTATGGGACATATGGAACGCCTAGGACATTAGGGACATGTGGGACATATGGGACATCTGGTACGTCTGGGACGTTAGGGACATATAGGACGTCTAGGAAGTCTGGGACGTTAAAGACATATGGGACATCTGGGACGTCTAGGACGTTAAGGACATATGGGACATTTAGGACGTCTGGGACGTTAGGGTCATACGGGACATCTGGGACGTCTGGGACGTTAGGGACATATGAGAGATCTGGGACATATGAGACGCCTGGGACATTATGGACATGTGGGACATATGGGACATCTGGGACGTCTGGGACGTTAGGGACATATAGGACGTCTAGGACGTCTGGGACGTTAGGGACATATTGGACATCTAGGACGTCTGGGACGTTAAAGACATATGGGACATCTGGGACGTCTGGGACGTTAAGGACATATGGGACATCTAGGACGTCTGGGACGTTAGGGTCATACGGGACATCTGGGACGTCTGGGACGTTAGGGACATATGGGACATGTGGGACATGTGAGACGCCTGGGACATTAGGGACATATGAGACCTATGGGACATATGGAACGCCTAGGACATTAGGGACATGTGGGACATATGGGACATCTGGGACGTCTGGGACGTTAGGGACATATGGGACATCTGGGACGTCTGGGACGTCTGGGGACGTTAGGGACATATGGGACATTTGGGACGTCTGGGACGTTAAGGACAAATGGGACATCTGGGACGCATGGGACGTTAGGGACATATAGAACATCAAAGACGTCTGGGACGTTAGGGACATATGAGACATCTAGGACGTCTAGGACGTTAAAGACATATGGGACATCTGGGACGTCTGGGACGTTAGAGACATACAGGACATCTAGGACGTCTGGGACGTTAAGGACATATGAGACATTTAGGACGCCTGGGACATTAGAAACATATGGGACATATGGGACATCTGGGACCCCTGAGGCATTAAGAACATGTGGGACATATGGGACATCTGGGACGTCTGGGACGTTAAGGACATATGGGACATCTAGGACGTCTGGGACGTTAGAGGCATATAGGACATCTAGGACGCCTGGGAAGTTAGGGACATATGGGACATCTAGGACGTCTGGGACGTTAAAGACATATGGGACATCTGGGACGTCTGGGACGTCTGGGACATATGGGACATCTAGGACGTCTGGAACGTTAGGGTCATATGGGGACATCTGGGACGTCTGGGACGTTAGGGACATATGGGACATCTGGGACATATGGGACGCCTGGGACATTAGGGACATATGGGACGCCTAGGACATTAGGGACATGTGGGACATATGGAACATCTGCGACGTCTGGGACGTTAGGGACATATGGGACATCTGGGACGTCTGGGACGTCTGGGACGTTAAGGACTTATGAGACATTTAGGACGCCTGGGACATTAGGGACATATGGGACATATGGGACATCTGGGACGCCGGGGACATTAAGGACATATGGGACATATGGGACATCTGAGACGTCTGGGACGTCTGGGACGTTAGGGACATACGGGACAGCTGGGACGCCTGGGACGTTAGGGACATATGGGACATTTAGGACGTCTGGGACGTTAGAGACATATGGAACATCTACGTCGCCTGGGACATTAGAGACATAAGGGACATATGGGATATCTGGGACGTCTGGGACGTTAGGGACATATGGAACATCTGGGACGTCTGGGACGTTAAGGGACATATGGGACATCTACGACGTCTGGGACGTGTGGGACGTTAAGGACATACGAGAGATTTGGGATGCCTTGGACATTAGGGACATATGGGACATCTGGGACGTCTAAAACATTAGGGACATATGAAACATATGGGACATCTGAGACGTCTGGGACGTTAGGGACATATAGGACATTTGGGACGTCTGGGACGTTAAGGACATATGGGACATTTAGGACGCCTGGGACATTAGGGACATATGGGACCTATGGGACATATGGGACGCCTGGGACATAAGGGACATTTGGGACATGGGACATCTGGGACGTCTTGGATGTCTGGGATGTTAAGGACATATGGGACATTTAGGACGCCTGAGACATTAGGGACATATAAGACATCTGGGACATATGGGTCATCTGGGACGTCTGGGACGTTAAGGACATATGGGACGTCTAGAACGAGTGGGACATTAGGGACATATGGGACATATGGGACATCTGGGACGTCTGGGACGTTAGGAACATATGGGACCTCTGGGACGTCTGGGACGTTAGGGACATATAGGACATCTGCTACGTCTGGGACGTTAAGGACATATGGGACATCTAGGACGTCTTGGACGTCTGGGACGTTAAGGAAATATGAGACATTTAGGACGCCTGGGACATTAGGGACATATGGGACATATGGGACATTTGGGACGTCTGGGACGTTAAGGACATATGGGACATGTGGGACGTCTGGGACATTAGGGATATATAAGACATATGAAACATCTGGGACTCCTGGGACATTAGGGACGTATGGGACATCTGTGACGTCTGGGACGTTAGGGATATATGGGACATCTGGGACGTCTGGGATGTTAGGGACATTTGGGACATCTTGGACGCCTGGGACGTTAGGGACATATGGGACATATGGGACATCTGTGACGTCTGGGACGTTAGGGACATATGGGACATCTGGGACGTCTGGGACGTTAGGGACATTTGGGACATCTGGGACGCCTGGGACGTTAGGGACATATAGGACATCTAAGACGTCTTGGACGTTAGGGACATATGAGACATCTAGGACGTCTAGGACGTTAAAGACATATGGGACATCTGGGACGTCTGGGACGTTAGGGACATACAGGACATCTAGGTCGTCTGGGACGTTAACAACATATGAGACATTTAGGACGCCTGGGGCATTAAGGACATGTGGGACATATGGGACATCTGGGACGTCTGGGACGTTAGGGACATATGGGACATCTAGGACGTCTGGGACGTTAAGGACATATGGGACATCTAGGACGTCTGGGACGTTAGAGACATATAGGACATCTAGGACGTCTGGGACGTTAGGGACATATGGGACATCTAGGACGTCTGGGATGTTAAAGACATATGGGACATCTGGGACGTCTGGGACGTTAAGGACATATGGGACATCTAGGACGTCTAGGACGTTAGGGTCATACGCTACATCTGGGACGTCTGGGACGTTAGGGACATATGGGACATCTGGGACATATAAGACGCCTGGGACATTAGGGACATATGGGACCTATGGGACATATGGAACGCCTAGGACATTAGGGACATGTGGAACATATGAGACATCTGGGACGTCTGGGACGTCTGGGACGTTAAGGACATATGAGACATTTAGGACGCCTGGGACATTAGGGACATATGGGACATATGGGACATCTGGGACGCCTGGGACATTAAGGACATATGGGACATATGAGACATCTGAGACGTCTGGGACGTCTGGGACGTTAGGGACATACGGGACAGCTGGGACGTCTGGGACGATAGGGACATATGGGACATTTAGGACGTCTGGAACGTTAGGGACATATGGAACATCTACGTCGCCTGGGAAATTAGAGACATAAGGGACATATGGGATATCTGGGACGTCTGGGACGTTAGGGACATATGGGACATCTGGGACGTCTGGGATGTTAAAGACATATGGGACATCTGGGACGTCTGGGACGTTAAGGACATATGGGACATCTAGGACGTCTAGGACGTTAGGGTCATACGCTACATCTGGGACGTCTGGGACGTTAGGGACATATGGGACATCTGGGACATATAAGACGCCTGGGACATTAGGGACATATGGGACCTATGGGACATATGGAACGCCTAGGACATTAGGGACATGTGGGACATATAGGACATCTGGGACGTCTGGGACGTTAGGGACATATGGGACATCTGGGACGTCTGGGACGTCTGGGACGTTAGGGACGTATGGGACATCTGGGACGTCTGGGACGTTAGGGACATATGAGACATCTGGGACGCCTGGGACGTTAGGGACATATAGGACATCTAAGACGTCTGGTACGTTAGGGACATATGAGACATCTAGGACGTCTAGGACGTTAAAGACATATTGGATATCTGGGACGTCTGGGACGTTAGGGACATACAGGTCATCTAGGACGTCTGGGACGTTAAGGACATATGAGACATTTAGGACGCCTGGGACATTAGGAACATATGGGAAATATGGGACATCTGGGACGCCTGGGGCATTAAGACATTGTGGTACATATGGGACATCTGGGACGTCTGGGACGTTAGGGACATAAGGGACATCTGGGACGTCTGGGACGTTAAGGACATATGGGACATCTAGAACGTCTGGGACGTTAGAGACATATAAGACATCTAGGCCGTCTGGGAAGTTAGGGACATATGGGACATCTAGGACGTCTGGGACGTTAAAGACATATGGGACATCTGGGACGTCTGGGACGTTAAGGAATATGGGACATCTAGGACGTCTGAAACGTTAGGGTCATATGGGACATTTGGGACGTCTGGGACGTTAGGGACATATGGGACATCTGGGACATATGGAACGCCTGGGACATTAGGGACATATGGGACCTATGGGACATATGGGACGCCTAGGACAATAGGGACATGTGGGACATATGGGACGCCTGGGACATTAAGGACATATGGGACATATGAGACATCTGAGACGTCTGGGACGTCTGGGACGTTAAGGACATATGAGACATTTAGGACGCCTGGGACATTAGGGACATATGGGACATATGGGACATCTGGGACGCCTGGGACATTAAGGACATATGGGACATATGAGACATCTGAGACGTCTGGGACGTCTGGGACGTTAGGGACATACGGGACAGCTGGGACGTCTGGGACGATAGGGACATATGGGACATTTAGGACGTCTGGAACGTTAGGGACATATGAAACATCTACGTCGCCTGGGAAATTAGAGACATAAGGGACATATGGGATATCTGGGACGTCTGGGACGTTAGGGACATATGGGACATCTGGGCCGTCTGGGACGTTAAGGACATATGGGACATATGGGACATCTGGGTCGTCTGGGACGTTAAGGACATATGGGACATATGGGACATCTACGACGTCTGGGACGTCTGGGACGTTAAGGACATATGAAACATTTAGAACGCCTGGTACATTAGGGACATATGGGACGTCTAGGACGCCTAGGACGTTATGGACATATGGAACATCTAGGACGCTTAGGACATTAGGGACATATGGGACATCTGGGACGTCTGGGACGTTAGAGACATATAAGACATCTGGGACGGCTGGGACGTTAAGGACATATGGGACATCTGGGACGTCTGGGACGTTAAGGACATATGGGACATCTAGGACGTCTGGGACGTCTGGGACGTTAAGGACAAATGGGACATTTAGGACGCCTGGGACATTAAGGACATCTGGGACGCCTAAGACATTAGGGACATATGGAACATATGGGACATCTGGGACGTCTGGGACGTTAGGCACACATGGGAAATTTTGGACGAATTTGACGTTAAGGACATACGGGACATCTAGGACATCTGGGTCGTCTGGGACGTTATGGTCATATGGGACATCTGGGACGTCTGGGACGTTAAGGACATATGGGACGTCTAGGACGTCTGGGACGTCTGGGACGTTAAGGACATATGGGACATCCAAGACGTCTGGGACGTCTGGGACGTTAAGGACATATGTTACATTTAGGACGCCTGTGACATTAGGGACATCTGGGACGCCTAAGACATTAGGGACATATGGAACATATGGGACATCTGGGACGTCTGGGATGTTAGGCACATATGGGAAATTTGGGACGTCTTTGACGTTAAGGACATACGGGACATCTAGGACGTCTGGGACGTCTGGGACGTTAAGGACATATGGAACATTTAGGACGCCAGGGACATTAGGGACATATGGGACATATGGGACATTTGGGACGTCTGGGACGTCTGGGACGTTAAGGACATATGGGACATTTAGGACGCCTGGGACATTAGAGACATATGGGACGTCTAGGACGCCTGGGACGTTATGGACATATGGAACATCTAGGACGCTTGGGACATAAGGGACATATAGACATATGGGACATCTGGGACGTCTGGGACGTTAGAGACATATAAGACATCTGGGACGGCTGGGACGTTAAGGACATATGGGACATCTGGGACGTCTGGGACGTTAAGGACATATGGGACATCTAGGACGTCTGGGACGTCTGGGACGTTAAGGACATATGGGACATTTAGGACGCCTGGGACATTAAGGACATATGAGACATATGGGACATCTGGGACGTCTGGTACGTTAGGGACATATGGGACATCTAGGACGTCTGGGACGTTAGAGACATATAGGACATCTAGGACGTCTGGGATGTTAATGACATATGGCACATCTGGGACGTCTGGGACGTTAAGGACATATGGGACATCTAGGACGTCTGGGACGTTAGAGGCATATAGGACATCTAGGACGCCTGGGAAGTTAGGGACATATGGGACATCTAGGACGTCTGGGACGTTAAAGACATATGGGACATCTGGGACGTCTGGGACGTTAAGGACATATGGGACATCTAGGACGTCTGGGACGTTAGGGTCATATGGGACATCTGGGACGTCTGGGACGTTAGGGACATATGGGACATCTGGGACATATGGGACGCCTGGGACATTAGGGACATATGGGACGCCTAGGACATTAGGGACATGTGGGACATATGGAACATCTGCGACGTCTGGGACGTTAGGGACATATGGGACATCTGGGACGTTTGGGACGTCTCGGACGTTAAGGACATATGAGACATTTAGGACGCCTGGGACATTAGGGACATATGGGACATATGGGACATCTGGGACGCCTGGGACATTAAGGACATATGGGACATATGGGACATCTGAGACGTCTGGGACGTCTGGGACGTTAGGGACATACGGGACAGCTGGGACGCTTGGGACGTTAGGGACATATGGGACAATTAGGACGTCTGGGACGTTAGAGACATATGGAACATCTACGTCGCCTGGGACATTAGAGACATAAGGGACATATGGGATATCTGGGACGTCTGGGACGTTAGGGACATATGGAACATCTGGGACGTCTGGGACGTTAAGGACATATGAAACATCTACGACGTCTGAGACGTGTGGGACGTTAATGACATATGAGAGATTTAGGATGCCTTGGACATTAGGGACATATGGGACATCTGGGACGTCTAAAACATTAGGGACATATGGGACCTATGGGACATATGGGACGCCTGGGACATAAGGGACATTTGGGACATGGGACATCTGGGACGTCTTGGATGTCTGGGATGTTAAGGACATATGGGACATTTAGGACGCCTGAGACATTAGGGATATATAAGACACCTGGGACATATGGGTCTTCTGGGGCGTCTGGGACGTTAAGGACATATGGGACGTCTAGAACGAGTGGGACATTAGGGACATATGGGACATATGGGACATCTTGGACGTCTGGGACGTTAGGAACATATGGGACCTCTGGGACGTCTGGGACGTTAGGGACATATAGGACATCTGCTACGTCTAGGACGTTAAGGACATATGGGACATCTAGGACGTCTGGGACGTCTGGGACGTTAAGTAAATGTGAGACATTTAGGACGCCTGGGACATTAGGGACATATGGGACATATGGGACATTTGGGACGTCTGGGACGTTAAGGACATATGGGACATGTGGGACGTCTGGGACATTAGGGATATATGGGACATATGAAACATCTGGGACGCTTGGGACATTAGGGACATATGGGACATCTGTGACGTCTGGGACGTTAGGGACATATGGGACATCTGGGACTTCTGGGACGTTAGGGACATTTGGGACATCTGGGACGCCTGGGACGTTAGGGACATATGGGACATATGGGACATCTGTGACGTCTGGGACGTTAGGGACATATGGGACATCTGGGACGTCTTGGATATCTGGGATGTTAAAGACATATGAGACATTTAGGACGCCTGGGACATTAGGGACATATGGGACATATGGGACATCTGGGACGCATGGGACATTAAGAACATATGGGACATATGGGACATCTGGGACGTCTGGGACTTTAGGGACATATGGGACATCTTTGACGTCTGGGACGTTAAGGACATATGGGACATCTAGGACGTCTGGGACGTCTGGGACGTTAAGGACATATGGGGCATTTAGGATGCCTGAGACATTAGGGACATATGAGACATCTGGAACATATGGGTCATCTGGGACGTCTGGAACGTTAGGGACATATGGGACATCTGGGACGTCTGGGACGTTAAGGACATATGGAACCTCTAGAACGAGTGGGACATTAGGGACATATGGAACATATGGGACATCTGGGACGCATGGGACATTAAGAACATATGGGACATATGGGACATCTGGGACGTCTGGGACTTTAGGGACATATGGGACATCTTTGACGTCTGGGACGTTAAGGACATATGGGACATATGGGACATCTGGGACGTCTGGGACTTTAGGGACATATGGGACATCTTTGACGTCTGGGACGTTAAGGACATATGGGACATCTAGGACGTCTGGGACGTCTGGGACGTTAAGGACATATGGGGCATTTAGGATGCCTGAGACATTAGGGACATATGAGACATCTGGAACATATGGGTCATCTGGGACGTCTGGAACGTTAGGGACATATGGGACATCTGGGACGTCTGGGACGTTAGGGACATATGGGACCTCTGGGACGTCTGGGACGTTAGGGACATATAGGACATTTGCTACGTCTGGGACGTTAAGGACATATGAGACATCTAGGACGTCTGGGACGTCTGGAACGTTAAGGAAATGTGAGACATTTAGGACGCCTAGGACATTAGGGACATATGGGACATATGGGACATTTGGGACGTCTGGGACGTTAAGGACATATGGGACATCTGGGACGTCTGGGACATTAGGGATATATGGGACATATGAAACATCTGGGACGCCTGGGACATTGGGGACATATGGAACATATGGGACATCTGTGACGTCTGGGACGTTAGGGACATATGGGGCATCTGGGACGTCTGGGACGTTAGGGACATATGGGACATCTGGGACGCCATGGACGTTAGGGACATATGGGACATCTGCGACGCCTGGGGCATTAAGGACATGTGGGACATATGGGACATCTAGGACGTCTGGGACGTTAAAGACATATGAGACATTTAGGACGTCTGGGACGTTAGGGTTACACGGGACATCTGCGACGTCTGGGACGTTAAGGACATATGGGACATCTGGGACATATGAGACGCCTGGGACATTAGGGACATATGGGACCTATGGGACATATGGAACGCCTAGGACATTAGGGACATGTGGGACATATGGGACATCTGGTACGTCTGGGACGTTAGGGACATATAGGACGTCTAGGAAGTCTGGGACGTTAAAGACATATGGGACATCTGGGACGTCTAGGACGTTAAGGACATATGGGACATTTAGGACGTCTGGGACGTTAGGGTCATACGGGACATCTGGGACGTCTGGGACGTTAGGGACATATGAGAGATCTGGGACATATGAGACGCCTGGGACATTATGGACATGTGGGACATATGGGACATCTGGGACGTCTGGGACGTTAGGGACATATAGGACGTCTAGGACGTCTGGGACGTTAGGGACATATTGGACATCTAGGACGTCTGGGACGTTAAAGACATATGGGACATCTGGGACGTCTGGGACGTTAAGGACATATGGGACATCTAGGACGTCTGGGACGTTAGGGTCATACGGGACATCTGGGACGTCTGGGACGTTAGGGACATATGGGACATGTGGGACATATGAGACGCCTGGGACATTAGGGACATATGAGACCTATGGGATATATGGAACGCCTAGGACATTAGGGACATGTGGGACATATGGGACATCTGGGACGTCTGGGACGTTAGGGACATATGGGACATCTGGGACGTCTGGGACGTCTGGGACGTTAGGGACATATGGGACATTTGGGACGTCTGGGACGTTAAGGACATATGGGACATCTGGGACGCCTGGGACGTTAGGGACATATAGAACATCAAAGACGTCTGGGACGTTAGGGACATATGAGACATCTAGGACGTCTAGGACGTTAAAGACATATGGGACATCTGGGACGTCTGGGACGTTAGAGACATACAGGACATCTAGGACGTCTGGGACGTTAAGGACATATGAGACATTTAGGACGCCTGGGACATTAGAAACATATGGGACATATGGGACATCTGGGACGCCTGAGGCATTAAGAACATGTGGGACATATGGGACATCTGGGACGTCTGGGACGTTAAGGACATATGGGACATCTAGGACGTCTGGGACGTTAGAGGCATATAGGACATCTAGGACGCCTGGGAAGTTAGGGACATATGGGACATCTAGGACGTCTGGGACGTTAAAGACATATGGGACATCTGGGACGTCTGGGACGTTAAAGACATATGGGACATCTAGGACGTCTGGGACGTTAGGGTCATATGGGACATCTGGGACGTCTGGGACGTTAGGGACATATGGGACATCTGGGACATATGGGACGCCTGGGACATTAGGGACATATGGGACGCCTAGGACATTAGGGACATGTGGGACATATGGAACATCTGCGACGTCTGGGACGTTAGGGACATATGGGACATCTGGGACGTCTGGGACGTCTGGGACGTTAAGGACATATGAGACATTTAGGACGCCTGGGACATTAGGGACATATGGGACATATGGGACATCTGGGACGCCGGGGACATTAAGGACATATGGGACATATGGGACATCTGAGACGTCTGGGACGTCTGGGACGTTAGGGACATACGGGACAGCTGGGACGCCTGGGACGTTAGGGACATATGGGACATTTAGGACGTCTGGGACGTTAGAGACATATGGAACATCTACGTCGCCTGGGACATTAGAGACATAAGGGACATATGGGATATCTGGGACGTCTGGGACGTTAGGGACATATGGAACATCTGGGACGTCTGGGACGTTAAGGACATATGGGACATCTACGACGTCTGGGACGTGTGGGACGTTAAGGACATACGAGAGATTTGGGATGCCTTGGACATTAGGGACATATGGGACATCTGGGACGTCTAAAACATTAGGGACATATGAAACATATGGGACATCTGAGACGTCTGGGACGTTAGGGACATATAGGACATTTGGGACGTCTGGGACGTTAAGGACATATGGGACATTTAGGACGCCTGGGACATTAGGGACATATGGGACCTATGGGACATATGGGACGCCTGGGACATAAGGGACATTTGGGACATGGGACATCTGGGACGTCTTGGATGTCTGGGATGTTAAGGACATATGGGACATTTAGGACGCCTGAGACATTAGGTACATATAAGACATCTGGGACATATGGGTCATCTGGGACGTCTGGGACGTTAAGGACATATGGGACGTCTAGAACGAGTGGGACATTAGGGACATATGGGACATATGGGACATCTGGGACGTCTGGGACGTTAGGAACATATGGGACCTCTGGGACGTCTGGGACGTTAGGGACATATAGGACATCTGCTACGTCTGGGACGTTAAGGACATATGGGACATCTAGGACGTCTTGGACGTCTGGGACGTTAAGGAAATATGAGACATTTAGGACGCCTGGGACATTAGGGACATATGGGACATATGGGACATTTGGGACGTCTGGGAAGTTAAGGACATATGGGACATGTGGGACGTCTGGGACATTAGGGATATAAGGGACATATGAAACATCTGGGACTCCTGGGACATTAGGGACGTATGGGACATCTGTGACGTCTGGGACGTTAGGGACATATGGGACATCTGGGAAGTCTGGGATGTTAGGGACATTTGGGACATCTTGGACGCCTGGGACGTTAGGGACATATGGGACATATGGGACATCTGTGACGTCTGGGACGTTAGGGACATATGGGACATCTGGGACGTCTGGGACGTTAGGGACATTTGGGACATCTGGGACGCCTGGGGCGTTAGGGACATATAGGACATCTAAGACGTCTTGGACGTTAGGGACATATGAGACATCTAGGACGTCTAGGACGTTAAAGACATATGGGACATCTGGGACGTCTGGGACGTTAGGGACATACAGGACATCTAGGTCGTCTGGGACGTTAACAACATATGAGACATTTAGGACGCCTGGGGCATTAAGGACATGTGGGACATATGGGACATCTGGGACGTCTGGGACGTTAGGGACATATGGGACATCTAGGACGTCTGGGACGTTAAGGACATATGGGACATCTAGGACGTCTGGGACGTTAGAGACATATAGGACATCTAGGACGTCTGGGACGTTAGGGACATATGGGACATCTAGGACGTCTGGGATGTTAAAGACATATGGGACATCTGGGACGTCTGGGACGTTAAGGACATATGGGACATCTAGGACGTCTAGGACGTTAGGGTCATACGCTACATCTGGGACGTCTGGGACGTTAGGGACATATGGGACATCTGGGACATATGAGACGCCTGGGACATTAGGGACATATGGGACCTATGGGACATATGGAACGCCTAGGACATTAGGGACATGTGGGACATATGAGACATCTGGGACGTCTGGGACGTCTGGGACGTTAAGGACATATGAGACATTTAGGACGCCTGGGACATTAGGGACATATGGGACATATGGGACATCTGGGACGCCTGGGACATTAAGGACATATGGGACATATGAGACATCTGAGACGTCTGGGACGTCTGGGACGTTAGGGACATACGGGACAGCTGGGACGTCTGGGACGATAGGGACATATGGGACATTTAGGACGTCTGGAACGTTAGGGACATATGGAACATCTACGTCGCCTGGGAAATTAGAGACATAAGGGACATATGGGATATCTGGGACGTCTGGGACGTTAGGGACATATGGGACATCTGGGACGTCTGGGATGTTAAAGACATATGGGACATCTGGGACGTCTGGGACGTTAAGGACATATGGGACATCTAGGACGTCTAGGACGTTAGGGTCATACGCTACATCTGGGACGTCTGGGACGTTAGGGACATTTGGGACATCTGGGACATATAAGACGCCTGGGGACATTAGGGACATATGGGACCTATGGGACATATGGAACGCCTAGGACATTAGGGACATGTGGGACATATAGGACATCTGGGACGTCTGGGACGTTAGGGACATATGGGACATCTGGGACGTCTGGGACGTCTGGGACGTTAGGGACGTATGGGACATCTGGGACGTCTGGGACGTTAGGGACATATGAGACATCTGGGACGCCTGGACGTTAGGGACATATAGGACATCTAAGACGTCTGGGACGTTAGGGACATATGAGACATCTAGGACGTCTAGGACGTTAAAGACATATTGGATATCTGGGACGTCTGGGACGTTAGGGACATACAGGTCATCTAGGACGTCTGGGACGTTAAGGACATATGAGACATTTAGGACGCCTGGGACATTAGGAACATATGGGAAATATGGGACATCTGGGACGCCTGGGGCATTAAGACATTGTGGTACATATGGGACATCTGGGACGTCTGGGACGTCAGGGACATAAGGGACATCTGGGACGTCTGGGACGTTAAGGACATATGGACATCTAGAACGTCTGGGACGTTAGAGACATATAAGACATCTAGGACGTCTGGGAAGTTAGGGACATATGGGACATCTAGGACGTCTGGGACGTTAAAGACATATGGGACATCTGGGACGTCTGGGACGTTAAGGAATATGGGACATCTAGGACGTCTGAAACGTTAGGGTCATATGGGACATTTGGGACGTCTGGGACGTTAGGGACATATGGGACATCTGGGACATATGGAACGCCTGGACATTAGGGACATATGGGACCTATGAAACATATGGGACGCCTAGGACAATAGGGACATGTGGGACATATGGGACATCTGGGACGTCTGGACGTCTGGGACGTTAAGGACATATGAGACATTAGGACGCCTGGACATTAGGGACATATGGGACATATGGGACATCTGGGACGCCTGGGACATTAAGAACATATGGGACATATGAGACATCTGAGACGTCTGGGACGTCTGGGACGTTAGGGACATACGGGACAGCTGGGACGTCTGGGACGATAGGGACATATGGGACATTTAGGACGTCTGGAACGTTAGGGACATATGAAACATCTACGTCGCCTGGGAAATTAGAGACATAAGGGACATATGGGATATCTGGGACGTCTGGGACGTTAGGGACATATGGACATCTGGGCCGTCTGGGACGTTAAGGACATATGGGACATATGGGACATCTGGGTCGTCTGGGACGTTAAGGACATATGGGACATTTGGGACATCTACGACGTCTGGGACGTCTGGGACGTTAAGGACATATGAAACATTTAGAACGCCTGGTACATTAGGGACATATGGGACGTCTAGGACGCCTGGGACGTTATGGACATATGGAACATCTAGGACGCTTAGGACATTAGGGACATATGGACATCTGGGACGTCTGGGACGTTAGAGACATATAAGACATCTGGGACGGCTGGGACGTTAAGGACATATGGGACATCTGGGACGTCTGGGACGTTAAGGACATATGGGACATCTAGGACGTCTGGGACGTCTGGGACGTTAAGGACATATGGGACATTTAGGACGCCTGGGACATTAAGGACATCTGGGACGCCTAAGACATTAGGGACATATGGAACATATGGGACATCTGGGACGTCTGGGACGTTAGGGATATATGGGACATCTGGGACTTCTGGGACGTTAGGGACATTTGGGACATCTGGACGCCTGGGACGTTAGGGATATATGGGACATCTGGGACTTCTGGACGTTAGGGACATTTGGGACATCTGGGACGTCTGGGACGTTAAGGACATATGGGACATGTGGGACGTCTGGGACAGTAGGGATATATGGGACATATGAAACATCTGGACGCTTGGGACATTAGGGACATATGGGACATCTGTGACGTCTGGGACGTTAGGGACATATGGGACATCTGGGACTTCTGGGACGTTAGGGACATTTGGGACATCTGGGACGCCTGGGACGTTAGGGACATATGGGACATATGGGACATCTGTGACGTCTGGGACGTTAGGGACATATGGGACATCTGGGACGTCCTTGGATATCTGGGATGTTAAAGACATATGAGACATTTAGGACGCCTGGGACATTAGGGACATATGGGACATATGGGACATCTGGGACGCATGGGACATTAAGAACATATGGGACATATGGGACATCTGGGACGTCTGGGACTTTAGGGACATATGGGACATCTTTGACGTCTGGGACGTTAAGGACATATGGGACATCTAGGACGTCTGGGACGTCTGGACGTTAAGGACATATGGGGCATTTAGGATGCCTGAGACATTAGGGACATATGAGACATCTGGAACATATGGGTCATCTGGGACGTCTGGAACGTTAGGGACATATGGGACATCTGGGACGTCTGGGACGTTAAGGACATATGGAACCTCTAGAACGAGTGGGACATTAGGGACATATGGAACAAATGGGACATCTGGGACGCATGGGACATTAAGAACATATGGGACATATGGGACCATCTGGGACGTCTGGGACTTTAGGGACATATGGGACATCATCTTTGACGTCTGGGACGTTAAGGACATATGGGACATATGGGACATCTGGGACGTCTGGGACTTTAGGGACATATGGGACATCTTTGACGTCTGGGACGTTAAGGACATATGGGACATCTAGGACGTCTGGGACGTCTGGGACGTTAAGGACATATGGGGCATTTAGGATGCCTGAGACATTAGGGACATATGAGACATCTGGAACATATGGGTCATCTGGGACGTCTGGAACGTTAGGGACATATGGGACATCTGAGACGTCTGGGACGTTAGGGACATATGGGACCTCTGGGACGTCTGGGACGTTAGGGACATATAGGACATTTGCTACGTCTGGGACGTTAAGGACATATGAGACATCTAGGACGTCTGGGACGTCTGGAACGTTAAGGAAATGTGAGACATTTAGGACGCCTAGGACATTAGGGACATATGGGACATATGGGACATTTGGGACGTCTGGGACGTTAAGGACATATGGGACATCTGGGACGTCTGGGACATTAGGGATATATGGGACATATGAAACATCTGGGACGCCTGGGACATTGGGGACATATGGAACATATGGGACATCTGTGACGTCTGGGACGTTAGGGACATATGGGGCATCTGGGACGTCTGGGACGTTAGGGACATATGGGACATCTGGGACGCCATGGACGTTAGGGACATATGGGACATCTGCGACGCCTGGGGCATTAAGGACATGTGGGACATATGGGACATCTAGGACGTCTGGGACGTTAAAGACATATGAGACATTTAGGACGTCTGGGACGTTAGGGTTACACGGGACATCTGCGACGTCTGGGACGTTAAGGACATATGGGACATCTGGGACATATGAGACGCCTGGGACATTAGGGACATATGGGACCTATGGGACATATGGAACGCCTAGGACATTAGGGACATGTGGGACATATGGGACATCTGGTACGTCTGGGACGTTAGGGACATATAGGACGTCTAGGAAGTCTGGGACGTTAAAGACATATGGGACATCTGGGACGTCTAGGACGTTAAGGACATATGGGACATTTAGGACGTCTGGGACGTTAGGGTCATACGGGACATCTGGGACGTCTGGGACGTTAGGGACATATGAGAGATCTGGGACATATGAGACGCCTGGGACATTATGGACATGTGGGACATATGGGACATCTGGGACGTCTGGGACGTTAGGGACATATAGGACGTCTAGGACGTCTGGGACGTTAGGGACATATTGGACATCTAGGACGTCTGGGACGTTAAAGACATATGGGACATCTGGGACGTCTGGGACGTTAAGGACATATGGGACATCTAGGACGTCTGGGACGTTAGGGTCATACGGGACATCTGGGACGTCTGGGACGTTAGGGACATATGGGACATGTGGGACATATGAGACGCCTGGGACATTAGGGACATATGAGACCTATGGGACATATGGAACGCCTAGGACATTAGGGACATGTGGGACATATGGGACATCTGGGACGTCTGGGACGTTAGGGACATATGGGACATCTGGGACGTCTGGGACGTCTGGGACGTTAGGGACATATGGGACATTTGGGACGTCTGGGACGTTAAGGACATATGGGACATCTGGGACGCCTGGGACGTTAGGGACATATAGAACATCAAAGACGTCTGGGACGTTAGGGACATATGAGACATCTAGGACGTCTAGGACGTTAAAGACATATGAGACATCTGGGACGTCTGGGACGTTAGAGACATACAGGACATCTAGGACGTCTGGGACGTTAAGGACATATGAGACATTTAGGACGCCTGGGACATTAGAAACATATGGGACATATGGGACATCTGGGACGCCTGAGGCATTAAGAACATGTGGGACATATGGGACATCTGGGACGTCTGGGACGTTAAGGACATATGGGACATCTAGGACGTCTGGGACGTTAGAGGCATATAGGACATCTAGGACGCCTGGGAAGTTAGGGACATATGGGACATCTAGGACGTCTGGGACGTTAAAGACATATGGGACATCTGGGACGTCTGGGACGTTAAGGACATATGGGACATCTAGGACGTCTGGGACGTTAGGGTCATATGGGACATCTGGGACGTCTGGGACGTTAGGGACATATGGGACATCTGGGACATATGGGACGCCTGGGACATTAGGGACATATGGGACGCCTAGGACATTAGGGACATGTGGGACATATGGAACATCTGCGACGTCTGGGACGTTAGGGACATATGGGACATCTGGGACGTCTGGGACGTCTGGGACGTTAAGGACATATGAGACATTTAGGACGCCTGGGACATTAGGGACATATGGGACATATGGGACATCTGGGACGCCGGGGACATTAAGGACATATGGGACATATGGGACATCTGAGACGTCTGGGACGTCTGGGACGTTAGGGACATACGGGACAGCTGGGACGCCTGGGACGTTAGGGACATATGGGACATTTAGGACGTCTGGGACGTTAGAGACATATGGAACATATGGGATATCTGGGACGTCTGGGACGTTAGGGACATATGGAACATCTGGGACGTCTGGGACGTTAAGGACATATGGGACATCTACGACGTCTGGGACGTGTGGGACGTTAAGGACATACGAGAGATTTGGGATGCCTTGGACATTAGGGACATATGGGACATCTGGGAGGTCTAAAACATTAGGGACATATGAAACATATGGGACATCTGAGACGTCTGGGACGTTAGGGACATATAGGACATTTGGGACGTCTGGGACGTTAAGGACATATGGGACATTTAGGACGCCTGGGACATTAGGGACATAAGGGACATATGGGATATCTGGGACGTCTGGGACGTTAGGGACATATGGAACATCTGGGACGTCTGGGACGTTAAGGACATATGGGACATCTACGACGTCTGGGACGTGTGGGACGTTAAGGACATACGAGAGATTTGGGATGCCTTGGACATTAGGGACATATGGGACATCTGGGACGTCTAAAACATTAGGGACATATGAAACATATGGGACATCTGAGACGTCTGGGACGTTAGGGACATATAGGACATTTGGGACGTCTGGGACGTTAAGGACATATGGGACATTTAGGACGCCTGGGACATTAGGGACATATGGGACCTATGGGACATATGGGACGCCTGGGACATAAGGGACATTTGGGACATGGGACATCTGGGACGTCTTGGATGTCTGGGATGTTAAGGACATATGGGACATTTAGGACGCCTGAGACATTAGGTACATATAAGACATCTGGGACATATGGGTCATCTGGGACGTCTGGGACGTTAAGGACATATGGGACGTCTAGAACGAGTGGGACATTAGGGACATATGGGACATATGGGACATCTGGGACGTCTGGGACGTTAGGAACATATGGGACCTCTGGGACGTCTGGGACGTTAGGGACATATAGGACATCTGCTACGTCTGCGACGTTAAGGACATATGGGACATCTAGGACGTCTTGGACGTCTGGGACGTTAAGGAAATATGAGACATTTAGGACGCCTGGGACATTAGGGACATATGGGACATATGGGACATTTGGGACGTCTGGGAAGTTAAGGACATATGGGACATGTGGGACGTCTGGGACATTAGGGATATATGGGACATATGAAACATCTGGGACTCCTGGGATATTAGGGACGTATGGGACATCTGTGACGTCTGGGACGTTAGGGACATATGGGACATCTGGGACGTCTGGGATGTTAGGGACATTTGGGACATCTTGGACGCCTGGGACGTTAGGGACATATGGGACATATGGGACATCTGTGACGTCTGGGACGTTAGGGACATATGGGACATCTGGGACGTCTGGGACGTTAGGGACATTTGGGACATCTGGGACGCCTGGGGCGTTAGGGACATATAGGACATCTAAGACGTCTTGGACGTTAGGGACATATGAGACATCTAGGACGTCTAGGACGTTAAAGACATATGGGACATCTGGGACGTCTGGGACGTTAGGGACATACAGGACATCTAGGTCGTCTGGGACGTTAACAACATATGAGACATTTAGGACGCCTGGGGCATTAAGGACATGTGGGACATATGGGACATCTGGGACGTCTGGGACGTTAGGGACATATGGGACATCTAGGACGTCTGGGACGTTAAGGACATATGGGACATCTAGGACGTCTGGGACGTTAGAGACATATAGGACATCTAGGACGTCTGGGACGTTAGGGACATATGGGACATCTAGGACGTCTGGGATGTTAAAGACATATGGGACATCTGGGACGTCTGGGACGTTAAGGACATATGGGACATCTAGGACGTCTAGGACGTTAGGGTCATACGCTACATCTGGGACGTCTGGGACGTTAGGGACATATGGGACATCTGGGACATATGAGACGCCTGGGACATTAGGGACATATGGGACCTATGGGACATATGGAACGCCTAGGACATTAGGGACATGTGGGACATATGAGACATCTGGGACGTCTGGGACGTCTGGGACGTTAAGGACATATGAGACATTTAGGACGCCTGGGACATTAGGGACATATGGGACATATGGGACATCTGGGACGCCTGGGACATTAAGGACATATGGGACATATGAGACATCTGAGACGTCTGGGACGTCTGGGACGTTAGGGACATACGGGACAGCTGGGACGTCTGGGACGATAGGGACATATGGGACATTTAGGACGTCTGGAACGTTAGGGACATATGGAACATCTACGTCGCCTGGGAAATTAGAGACATAAGGGACATATGGGATATCTGGGACGTCTGGGACGTTAGGGACATATGGGACATCTGGGACGTCTGGGATGTTAAAGACATATGGGACATCTGGGACGTCTGGGACGTTAAGGACATATGGGACATCTAGGACGTCTAGGACGTTAGGGTCATACGCTACATCTGGGACGTCTGGGACGTTAGGGACATTTGGGACATCTGGGACATATAAGACGCCTGGGACATTAGGGACATATGGGACCTATGGGACATATGGAACGCCTAGGACATTAGGGACATGTGGGACATATAGGACATCTGGGACGTCTGGGACGTTAGGGACATATGGGACATCTGGGACGTCTGGGACGTCTGGGACGTTAGGGACGTATGGGACATCTGGGACGTCAGGGACGTTAGGGACATATGAGACATCTGGGACGCCTGGGACGTTAGGGACATATAGGACATCTAAGACGTCTGGGACGTTAGGGACATATGAGACATCTAAGACGTCTAGGACGTTAAAGACATATTGGATATCTGGGACGTCTGGGACGTTAGGGACATACAGGTCATCTAGGACGTCTGGGACGTTAAGGACATATGAGACATTTAGGACGCCTGGGACATTAGGAACATATGGGAAATATGGGACATCTGGGACGCCTGGGGCATTAAGACATTGTGGTACATATGGGACATCTGGGACGTCTGGGACGTTAGGGACATAAGGGACATCTGGGACGTCTGGGACGTTAAGGACATATGGGACATCTAGAACGTCTGGGACGTTAGAGACATATAAGACATCTAGGACGTCTGGGAAGTTAGGGACATATGGGACATCTAGGACGTCTGGGACGTTAAAGACATATGGGACATCTGGGACGTCTGGGACGTTAAGGAATATGGGACATCTAGGACGTCTGAAACGTTAGGGTCATATGGGACATTTGGGACGTCTGGGACGTTAGGGACATATGGGACATCTGGGACATATGGAACGCCTGGGACATTAGGGACATATGGGACCTATGAAACATATGGGACGCCTAGGACAATAGGGACATGTGGGACATATGGGACATCTGGGACGTCTGGGACGTCTGGGACGTTAAGGACATATGAGACATTTAGGACGCCTGGGACATTAGGGACATATGGGACATATGGGACATCTGGGACGCCTGGGACATTAAGGACATATGGGACATATGAGACATCTGAGACGTCTGGGACGTCTGGGACGTTAGGGACATACGGGACAGCTGGGACGTCTGGGACGATAGGGACATATGGGACATTTAGGACGTCTGGAACGTTAGGGACATATGAAACATCTACGTCGCCTGGGAAATTAGAGACATAAGGGACATATGGGATATCTGGGACGTCTGGGACGTTAGGGACATATGGGACATCTGGGCCGTCTGGGACGTTAAGGACATATGGGACATATGGGACATCTGGGTCGTCTGGGACGTTAAGGACATATGGGACATTTGGGACATCTACGACGTCTGGGACGTCTGGGACGTTAAGGACATATGAAACATTTAGAACGCCTGGTACATTAGGGACATATGGGACGTCTAGGACGCCTGGGACGTTATGGACATATGGAACATCTAGGACGCTTAGGACATTAGGGACATATGGGACATCTGGGACGTCTGGGACGTTAGAGACATATAAGACATCTGGGACGGCTGGGACGTTAAGGACATATGGGACATCTGGGACGTCTGGGACGTTAAGGACATATGGGACATCTAGGACGTCTGGGACGTCTGGGACGTTAAGGACATATGGGACATTTAGGACGCCTGGGACATTAAGGACATCTGGGACGCCTAAGACATTAGGGACATATGGAACATATGGGACATCTGGGACGTCTGGGACGTTAGGCACACATGGGAAATTTTGGACGTATTTGACGTTAAGGACATACGGGACATCTAGGACATCTGTGTCGTCTGGGACGTTATGGTCATATGGGACATCTGGGACGTCTGGGACGTTAAGGACATATGGGACGTCTAGGACGTCTGGGACGTCTGGGACGTTAAGGACATATGGGACATCCAAGACGTCTGGGACGTCTGGGACGTTAAGGACATATGTTACATTTAGGACGCCTGTGACATTAGGGACATCTGGGACGCCTAAGACATTAGGGACATATGGAACATATGGGACATCTGGGACGTCTGGGACGTTAGGCACATATGGGAAATTTGGGACGTCTTTGACGTTAAGGACATACGGGACATCTAGGACGTCTGGGACGTCTGGGACGTTAAGGACATATGTTACATTTAGGACGCCTGTGACATTAGGGACATCTGGGACGCCTAAGACATTAGGGACATATGGAACATATGGGACATCTGGGACGTCTGGGACGTTAGGCACAAATGGGAAATTTGGGACGTCTTTGACGTTAAGGACATATGGAACATTTAGGACGCCAGGGACATTAGGGACATATGGGACATATGGGACATTTGGGACGTCTGGGACGTCTGGGACGTTAAGGACATATGGGACATTTAGGACGCCTGGGACATTAGAGACATATGGGACGTCTAGGACGCCTGGGACGTTATGGACATATGGAACATCTAGGACGCTTGGGACATAAGGGACATATAGACATATGGGACATCTGGGACGTCTGGGACGTTAGAGACATATAAGACATCTGGGACGGCTGGGACGTTAAGGACATATGGGACATCTGGGACGTCTGGGACGTTAAGGACATATGGGACATCTAGAACGTCTGGGACGTCTGGGACGTTAAGGTCATATGGGACATTTAGGACGCCTGGGACATTAAGGACATATGAGACATATGGGACATCTGGGACGTCTGGTACGTTAGGGACATATGGGACATCTAGGACGTCTGGGACGTTAGAGACATATAGGACATCTAGGACGTCTGGGATGTTAATGACATATGGGACATCTGGGACGTCTGGGACGTTAAGGACATATGGGACATCTAGGACGTCTGGGACGTTAGAGGCATATAGGACATCTAGGACGCCTGGGAAGTTAGGGACATATGGGACATCTAGGACGTCTGGGACGTTAAAGACATATGGGACATCTGGGACGTCTGGGACGTTAAGGACATATGGGACATCTAGGACGTCTGGGACGTTAGGGTCATATGGGACATCTGGGACGTCTGGGACGTTAGGGACATATGGGACATCTGGGACATATGGGACGCCTGGGACATTAGGGACATATGGGACGCCTAGGACATTAGGGACATGTGGGACATATGGAACATCTGCGACGTCTGGGACGTTAGGGACATATGGGACATCTGGGACGTTTGGGACGTCTCGGACGTTAAGGACATATGAGACATTTAGGACGCCTGGGACATTAGGGACATATGGGACATATGGGACATCTGGGACGCCTGGGACATTAAGGACATATGGGACATATGGGACATCTGAGACGTCTGGGACGTCTGGGACGTTAGGGACATACGGGACAGCTGGGACGCTTGGGACGTTAGGGACATATGGGACAATTAGGACGTCTGGGACGTTAGAGACATATGGAACATCTACGTCGCCTGGGACATTAGAGACATAAGGGACATATGGGATATCTGGGACGTCTGGGACGTTAGGGACATATGGAACATCTGGGACGTCTGGGACGTTAAGGACATATGAAACATCTACGACGTCTGAGACGTGTGGGACGTTAATGACATATGAGAGATTTAGGATGCCTTGGACATTAGGGACATATGGGACATCTGGGACGTCTAAAACATTAGGGACATATGGGACCTATGGGACATATGGGACGCCTGGGACATAAGGGACATTTGGGACATGGGACATCTGAAACGTCTTGGATGTCTGGGATGTTAAGGACATATGGGACATTTAGGACGCCTGAGACATTAGGGATATATAAGACACCTGGGACATATGGGTCTTTTGGAGCGTCTGGGACGTTAAGGACATATGGGACGTCTAGAACGAGTGGGACATTAGGGACATATGGGACATATGGGACATCTTGGACGTCTGGGACGTTAGGAACATATGGGACCTCTGGGACGTCTGGGACGTTAGGGACATATAGGACATCTGCTACGTCTAGGACGTTAAGGACATATTTGACATCTAGGACGCCTGGGACGTCTGGGACGTTAAGGAAATATGAGACATTTAGGACGCCTGGGACATTAGGGACATATGGGACATATGGGACATTTGGGACGTCTGGGACGTTAAGGACATATGGGACATGTGGGACGTCTGGGACATTAGGGATATATGGGACATATGAAACATCTGGGACGCTTGGGACATTAGGGACATATGGGACATCTGTGACGTCTGGGAAGTTAGGGACATATGGGACATCTAGGACGTCTGGGACGTTAAAGACATATGGGACATCTGGGACGTCTGGGACGTTAAGGAATATGGGACATCTAGGACGTCTGAAACGTTAGGGTCATATGGGACATTTGGGACGTCTGGGACGTTAGGGACATATGGGACATCTGGGACATATGGAACGCCTGGGACATTAGGGACATATGGGACCTATGAAACATATGGGACGCCTAGGACAATAGGGACATGTAGGACATATGGGACATCTGGGACGTCTGGGACGTCTGGGACGTTAAGGACATATGAGACATTTAGGACGCCTGGGACATTAGGGACATATGGGACATATGGGACATCTGGGACGCCTGGGACATTAAGGACATATGGGACATATGAGACATCTGAGACGTCTGGGACGTCTGGGACGTTAGGGACATACGGGACAGCTGGGACGTCTGGGACGATAGGGACATATGGGACATTTAGGACGTCTGGAACGTTAGGGACATATGAAACATCTACGTCGCCTGGGAAATTAGAGACATAAGGGACATATGGGATATCTGGGACGTCTGGGACGTTAGGGACATATGGGACATCTGGGCCGTCTGGGACGTTAAGGACATATGGGACATATGGGACATCTGGGTCGTCTGGGACGTTAAGGACATATGGGACATTTGGGACATCTACGACGTCTGGGACGTCTGGGACGTTAAGGACATATGAAACATTTAGAACGCCTGGTACATTAGGGACATATGGGACGTCTAGGACGCCTGGGACGTTATGGACATATGGAACATCTAGGACGCTTAGGACATTAGGGACATATGGGACATCTGGGACGTCTGGGACGTTAGAGACATATAAGACATCTGGGACGGCTGGGACGTTAAGGACATATGGGACATCTGGGACGTCTGGGACGTTAAGGACATATGGGACATCTAGGACGTCTGGGACGTCTGGGACGTTAAGGACATATGGGACATTTAGGACGCCTGGGACATTAAGGACATCTGGGACGCCTAAGACATTAGGGACATATGGAACATATGGGACATCTGGGACGTCTGGGACGTTAGGCACACATGGGAAATTTTGGACGTATTTGACGTTAAGGACATACGGGACATCTAGGACATCTGTGTCGTCTGGGACGTTATGGTCATATGGGACATCTGGGACGTCTGGGACGTTAAGGACATATGGGACGTCTAGGACGTCTGGGACGTCTGGGACGTTAAGGACATATGGGACATCCAAGACGTCTGGGACGTCTGGGACGTTAAGGACATATGTTACATTTAGGACGCCTGTGACATTAGGGACATCTGGGACGCCTAAGACATTAGGGACATATGGAACATATGGGACATCTGGGACGTCTGGGACGTTAGGCACATATGGGAAATTTGGGACGTCTTTGACGTTAAGGACATACGGGACATCTAGGACGTCTGGGACGTCTGGGACGTTAAGGACATATGTTACATTTAGGACGCCTGTGACATTAGGGACATCTGGGACGCCTAAGACATTAGGGACATATGGAACATATGGGACATCTGGGACGTCTGGGACGTTAGGCACAAATGGGAAATTTGGGACGTCTTTGACGTTAAGGACATATGGAACATTTAGGACGCCAGGGACATTAGGGACATATGGGACATATGGGACATTTGGGACGTCTGGGACGTCTGGGACGTTAAGGACATATGGGACATTTAGGACGCCTGGGACATTAGAGACATATGGGACGTCTAGGACGCCTGGGACGTTATGGACATATGGAACATCTAGGACGCTTGGGACATAAGGGACATATAGACATATGGGACATCTGGGACGTCTGGGACGTTAGAGACATATAAGACATCTGGGACGGCTGGGACGTTAAGGACATATGGGACATCTGGGACGTCTGGGACGTTAAGGACATATGGGACATCTAGAACGTCTGGGACGTCTGGGACGTTAAGGTCATATGGGACATTTAGGACGCCTGGGACATTAAGGACATATGAGACATATGGGACATCTGGGACGTCTGGTACGTTAGGGACATATGGGACATCTAGGACGTCTGGGACGTTAGAGACATATAGGACATCTAGGACGTCTGGGATGTTAATGACATATGGGACATCTGGGACGTCTGGGACGTTAAGGACATATGGGACATCTAGGACGTCTGGGACGTTAGAGGCATATAGGACATCTAGGACGCCTGGGAAGTTAGGGACATATGGGACATCTAGGACGTCTGGGACGTTAAAGACATATGGGACATCTGGGACGTCTGGGACGTTAAGGACATATGGGACATCTAGGACGTCTGGGACGTTAGGGTCATATGGGACATCTGGGACGTCTGGGACGTTAGGGACATATGGGACATCTGGGACATATGGGACGCCTGGGACATTAGGGACATATGGGACGCCTAGGACATTAGGGACATGTGGGACATATGGAACATCTGCGACGTCTGGGACGTTAGGGACATATGGGACATCTGGGACGTTTGGGACGTCTCGGACGTTAAGGACATATGAGACATTTAGGACGCCTGGGACATTAGGGACATATGGGACATATGGGACATCTGGGACGCCTGGGACATTAAGGACATATGGGACATATGGGACATCTGAGACGTCTGGGACGTCTGGGACGTTAGGGACATACGGGACAGCTGGGACGCTTGGGACGTTAGGGACATATGGGACAATTAGGACGTCTGGGACGTTAGAGACATATGGAACATCTACGTCGCCTGGGACATTAGAGACATAAGGGACATATGGGATATCTGGGACGTCTGGGACGTTAGGGACATATGGAACATCTGGGACGTCTGGGACGTTAAGGACATATGAAACATCTACGACGTCTGAGACGTGTGGGACGTTAATGACATATGAGAGATTTAGGATGCCTTGGACATTAGGGACATATGGGACATCTGGGACGTCTAAAACATTAGGGACATATGGGACCTATGGGACATATGGGACGCCTGGGACATAAGGGACATTTGGGACATGGGACATCTGAAACGTCTTGGATGTCTGGGATGTTAAGGACATATGGGACATTTAGGACGCCTGAGACATTAGGGATATATAAGACACCTGGGACATATGGGTCTTTTGGAGCGTCTGGGACGTTAAGGACATATGGGACGTCTAGAACGAGTGGGACATTAGGGACATATGGGACATATGGGACATCTTGGACGTCTGGGACGTTAGGAACATATGGGACCTCTGGGACGTCTGGGACGTTAGGGACATATAGGACATCTGCTACGTCTAGGACGTTAAGGACATATTTGACATCTAGGACGCCTGGGACGTCTGGGACGTTAAGGAAATATGAGACATTTAGGACGCCTGGGACATTAGGGACATATGGGACATATGGGACATTTGGGACGTCTGGGACGTTAAGGACATATGGGACATGTGGGACGTCTGGGACATTAGGGATATATGGGACATATGAAACATCTGGGACGCTTGGGACATTAGGGACATATGGGACATCTGTGACGTCTGGGACGTTAGGGACATATGGGACATCTGGGACTTCTGGGACGTTAGGGACATTTGGGACATCTGGGACGCCTGGGACGTTAGGGACATATGGGACATCTGGGACGTCTTGGATATCTGGGATGTTAAAGACATATGAGACATTTAGGACGCCTGGGACATTAGGGACATATGGGACATATGGGACATCTGGGACGCATGGAACATTAAGAACATATGGGACATATGGGACATCTGGGACGTCTGGGATTTTAGGGACATATGGGACATCTTTGACGTCTGGGACGTTAAGGACATATGGGACATCTAGGACGTCTGGGACGTCTGGGACGTTAAGGACATATGGGGCATTTAGGATGCCTGAGACATTAGGGACATATGAGACATCTGGAACATATGGGTCATCTGGGACGTCTGGGACGTTAGGGACATATGGGACATCTTGGGCGTCTGGGACGTTAAGGACATATGGGACGTCTAGAACGAGTGGGACATTAGGGGCATATGGGACATATGGGACATCTGGGACGTCTGGGACGTTAGGGACATATGGGACCTCTGGGACGTCTGGGACGTTAGGGACATATAGGACATTTGCTACGTCTGGGACGTTAAGGACATATGGGACATCTAGGACGTCTGGGACGTCTGGGACGTTAAAGAAATATGAGACATTTAGGACGCCTAGGACATTAGGGACATATGGGACATATGGGACATTTGGGACGTCTGGGACGTTAAGGACATATGGGACATCTGGGACGTCTGGGACATTAAGGATATATGGGACATATGAAACATCTGGGACGCCTGGGACATTGGGGACATATGGAACATATGGGACATCTGTGACGTCTGGGACGTTAGGGACATATGGGGCATCTGGGACGTCTGGGACGTTAGGGACATATGGGACATCTGGGATGCCATGGACGTTAGGGACATATGGGACATATGGGACATCTGCGACGCCTGGGGCATTAAGGACATATGGGACATATGGGACATCTAGGACGTCTGGGACGTTAAAGACATATAAGGCATTTAGGACGTCTGGGACGTTAAAGACATATGAGACATTTAGGACGTCTGGGACGTTAGGGTTACACGGGACATCTGCGACGTCTGGGACGTTAAGGACATATGGGACATCTGGGACGTCTGGGACGTCTGGGACGTTAAGGTAATATGAGACATTTAGGACGCCTGGGACATTAGGGACATATGGGACGCCTAGGACATTAGGGACATGTGGGACATATGGAACATCTGCGACGTCTGGGACGTTAGGGACATATGGGACATCTGGGACGTCTGGGACGTCTGGGACGTTAAGGACATATGAGACATTTAGGACGCCTGGGACATTAGGGACATATGGGACATATGGGACATCTGGGACGCCGGGGACATTAAGGACATATGGGACATATGGGACATCTGAGACGTCTGGGACGTCTGGGACGTTAGGGACATACGGGACAGCTGGGACGCCTGGGACGTTAGGGACATATGGGACATTTAGGACGTCTGGGACGTTAGAGACATATGGAACATATGGGATATCTGGGACGTCTGGGACGTTAGGGACATATGGAACATCTGGGACGTCTGGGACGTTAAGGACATATGGGACATCTACGACGTCTGGGACGTGTGGGACGTTAAGGACATACGAGAGATTTGGGATGCCTTGGACATTAGGGACATATGGGACATCTGGGAGGTCTAAAACATTAGGGACATATGAAACATATGGGACATCTGAGACGTCTGGGACGTTAGGGACATATAGGACATTTGGGACGTCTGGGACGTTAAGGACATATGGGACATTTAGGACGCCTGGGACATTAGGGACATAAGGGACATATGGGATATCTGGGACGTCTGGGACGTTAGGGACATATGGAACATCTGGGACGTCTGGGACGTTAAGGACATATGGGACATCTACGACGTCTGGGACGTGTGGGACGTTAAGGACATACGAGAGATTTGGGATGCCTTGGACATTAGGGACATATGGGACATCTGGGACGTCTAAAACATTAGGGACATATGAAACATATGGGACATCTGAGACGTCTGGGACGTTAGGGACATATAGGACATTTGGGACGTCTGGGACGTTAAGGACATATGGGACATTTAGGACGCCTGGGACATTAGGGACATATGGGACCTATGGGACATATGGGACGCCTGGGACATAAGGGACATTTGGGACATGGGACATCTGGGACGTCTTGGATGTCTGGGATGTTAAGGACATATGGGACATTTAGGACGCCTGAGACATTAGGTACATATAAGACATCTGGGACATATGGGTCATCTGGGACGTCTGGGACGTTAAGGACATATGGGACGTCTAGAACGAGTGGGACATTAGGGACATATGGGACATATGGGACATCTGGGACGTCTGGGACGTTAGGAACATATGGGACCTCTGGGACGTCTGGGACGTTAGGGACATATAGGACATCTGCTACGTCTGCGACGTTAAGGACATATGGGACATCTAGGACGTCTTGGACGTCTGGGACGTTAAGGAAATATGAGACATTTAGGACGCCTGGGACATTAGGGACATATGGGACATATGGGACATTTGGGACGTCTGGGAAGTTAAGGACATATGGGACATGTGGGACGTCTGGGACATTAGGGATATATGGGACATATGAAACATCTGGGACTCCTGGGATATTAGGGACGTATGGGACATCTGTGACGTCTGGGACGTTAGGGACATATGGGACATCTGGGACGTCTGGGATGTTAGGGACATTTGGGACATCTTGGACGCCTGGGACGTTAGGGACATATGGGACATATGGGACATCTGTGACGTCTGGGACGTTAGGGACATATGGGACATCTGGGACGTCTGGGACGTTAGGGACATTTGGGACATCTGGGACGCCTGGGGCGTTAGGGACATATAGGACATCTAAGACGTCTTGGACGTTAGGGACATATGAGACATCTAGGACGTCTAGGACGTTAAAGACATATGGGACATCTGGGACGTCTGGGACGTTAGGGACATACAGGACATCTAGGTCGTCTGGGACGTTAACAACATATGAGACATTTAGGACGCCTGGGGCATTAAGGACATGTGGGACATATGGGACATCTGGGACGTCTGGGACGTTAGGGACATATGGGACATCTAGGACGTCTGGGACGTTAAGGACATATGGGACATCTAGGACGTCTGGGACGTTAGAGACATATAGGACATCTAGGACGTCTGGGACGTTAGGGACATATGGGACATCTAGGACGTCTGGGATGTTAAAGACATATGGGACATCTGGGACGTCTGGGACGTTAAGGACATATGGGACATCTAGGACGTCTAGGACGTTAGGGTCATACGCTACATCTGGGACGTCTGGGACGTTAGGGACATATGGGACATCTGGGACATATGAGACGCCTGGGACATTAGGGACATATGGGACCTATGGGACATATGGAACGCCTAGGACATTAGGGACATGTGGGACATATGAGACATCTGGGACGTCTGGGACGTCTGGGACGTTAAGGACATATGAGACATTTAGGACGCCTGGGACATTAGGGACATATGGGACATATGGGACATCTGGGACGCCTGGGACATTAAGGACATATGGGACATATGAGACATCTGAGACGTCTGGGACGTCTGGGACGTTAGGGACATACGGGACAGCTGGGACGTCTGGGACGATAGGGACATATGGGACATTTAGGACGTCTGGAACGTTAGGGACATATGGAACATCTACGTCGCCTGGGAAATTAGAGACATAAGGGACATATGGGATATCTGGGACGTCTGGGACGTTAGGGACATATGGGACATCTGGGACGTCTGGGATGTTAAAGACATATGGGACATCTGGGACGTCTGGGACGTTAAGGACATATGGGACATCTAGGACGTCTAGGACGTTAGGGTCATACGCTACATCTGGGACGTCTGGGACGTTAGGGACATTTGGGACATCTGGGACATATAAGACGCCTGGGACATTAGGGACATATGGGACCTATGGGACATATGGAACGCCTAGGACATTAGGGACATGTGGGACATATAGGACATCTGGGACGTCTGGGACGTTAGGGACATATGGGACATCTGGGACGTCTGGGACGTCTGGGACGTTAGGGACGTATGGGACATCTGGGACGTCAGGGACGTTAGGGACATATGAGACATCTGGGACGCCTGGGACGTTAGGGACATATAGGACATCTAAGACGTCTGGGACGTTAGGGACATATGAGACATCTAAGACGTCTAGGACGTTAAAGACATATTGGATATCTGGGACGTCTGGGACGTTAGGGACATACAGGTCATCTAGGACGTCTGGGACGTTAAGGACATATGAGACATTTAGGACGCCTGGGACATTAGGAACATATGGGAAATATGGGACATCTGGGACGCCTGGGGCATTAAGACATTGTGGTACATATGGGACATCTGGGACGTCTGGGACGTTAGGGACATAAGGGACATCTGGGACGTCTGGGACGTTAAGGACATATGGGACATCTAGAACGTCTGGGACGTTAGAGACATATAAGACATCTAGGACGTCTGGGAAGTTAGGGACATATGGGACATCTAGGACGTCTGGGACGTTAAAGACATATGGGACATCTGGGACGTCTGGGACGTTAAGGAATATGGGACATCTAGGACGTCTGAAACGTTAGGGTCATATGGGACATTTGGGACGTCTGGGACGTTAGGGACATATGGGACATCTGGGACATATGGAACGCCTGGGACATTAGGGACATATGGGACCTATGAAACATATGGGACGCCTAGGACAATAGGGACATGTGGGACATATGGGACATCTGGGACGTCTGGGACGTCTGGGACGTTAAGGACATATGAGACATTTAGGACGCCTGGGACATTAGGGACATATGGGACATATGGGACATCTGGGACGCCTGGGACATTAAGGACATATGGGACATATGAGACATCTGAGACGTCTGGGACGTCTGGGACGTTAGGGACATACGGGACAGCTGGGACGTCTGGGACGATAGGGACATATGGGACATTTAGGACGTCTGGAACATTAGGGACATATGAAACATCTACGTCGCCTGGGAAATTAGAGACATAAGGGACATATGGGATATCTGGGACGTCTGGGACGTTAGGGACATATGGGACATCTGGGCCGTCTGGGACGTTAAGGACATATGGGACATATGGGACATCTGGGTCGTCTGGGACGTTAAGGACATATGGGACATTTGGGACATCTACGACGTCTGGGACGTCTGGGACGTTAAGGACATATGAAACATTTAGAACGCCTGGTACATTAGGGACATATGGGACGTCTAGGACGCCTGGGACGTTATGGACATATGGAACATCTAGGACGCTTAGGACATTAGGGACATATGGGACATCTGGGACGTCTGGGACGTTAGAGACATATAAGACATCTGGGACGGCTGGGACGTTAAGGACATATGGGACATCTGGGACGTCTGGGACGTTAAGGACATATGGGACATCTAGGACGTCTGGGACGTCTGGGACGTTAAGGACATATGGGACATTTAGGACGCCTGGGACATTAAGGACATCTGGGACGCCTAAGACATTAGGGACATATGGAACATATGGGACATCTGGGACGTCTGGGACGTTAGGCACACATGGGAAATTTTGGACGTATTTGACGTTAAGGACATACGGGACATCTAGGACATCTGTGTCGTCTGGGACGTTATGGTCATATGGGACATCTGGGACGTCTGGGACGTTAAGGACATATGGGACGTCTAGGACGTCTGGGACGTCTGGGACGTTAAGGACATATGGGACATCCAAGACGTCTGGGACGTCTGGGACGTTAAGGACATATGTTACATTTAGGACGCCTGTGACATTAGGGACATCTGGGACGCCTAAGACATTAGGGACATATGGAACATATGGGACATCTGGGACGTCTGGGACGTTAGGCACATATGGGAAATTTGGGACGTCTTTGACGTTAAGGACATACGGGACATCTAGGACGTCTGGGACGTCTGGGACGTTAAGGACATATGTTACATTTAGGACGCCTGTGACATTAGGGACATCTGGGACGCCTAAGACATTAGGGACATATGGAACATATGGGACATCTGGGACGTCTGGGACGTTAGGCACAAATGGGAAATTTGGGACGTCTTTGACGTTAAGGACATATGGAACATTTAGGACGCCAGGGACATTAGGGACATATGGGACATATGGGACATTTGGGACGTCTGGGACGTCTGGGACGTTAAGGACATATGGGACATTTAGGACGCCTGGGACATTAGAGACATATGGGACGTCTAGGACGCCTGGGACGTTATGGACATATGGAACATCTAGGACGCTTGGGACATAAGGGACATATAGACATATGGGACATCTGGGACGTCTGGGACGTTAGAGACATATAAGACATCTGGGACGGCTGGGACGTTAAGGACATATGGGACATCTGGGACGTCTGGGACGTTAAGGACATATGGGACATCTAGAACGTCTGGGACGTCTGGGACGTTAAGGTCATATGGGACATTTAGGACGCCTGGGACATTAAGGACATATGAGACATATGGGACATCTGGGACGTCTGGTACGTTAGGGACATATGGGACATCTAGGACGTCTGGGACGTTAGAGACATATAGGACATCTAGGACGTCTGGGATGTTAATGACATATGGGACATCTGGGACGTCTGGGACGTTAAGGACATATGGGACATCTAGGACGTCTGGGACGTTAGAGGCATATAGGACATCTAGGACGCCTGGGAAGTTAGGGACATATGGGACATCTAGGACGTCTGGGACGTTAAAGACATATGGGACATCTGGGACGTCTGGGACGTTAAGGACATATGGGACATCTAGGACGTCTGGGACGTTAGGGTCATATGGGACATCTGGGACGTCTGGGACGTTAGGGACATATGGGACATCTGGGACATATGGGACGCCTGGGACATTAGGGACATATGGGACGCCTAGGACATTAGGGACATGTGGGACATATGGAACATCTGCGACGTCTGGGACGTTAGGGACATATGGGACATCTGGGACGTTTGGGACGTCTCGGACGTTAAGGACATATGAGACATTTAGGACGCCTGGGACATTAGGGACATATGGGACATATGGGACATCTGGGACGCCTGGGACATTAAGGACATATGGGACATATGGGACATCTGAGACG